>JABXJD010000363.1:0-25000 GCA_013375575.1 Percina caprodes | reverse complement strand
GCTTTCTGTTGTATGATGTGATTTTACTCATTTTGTTCAGCACTTTGGATACCTGCTGGTTGTTGTAAAGTGCTATATAAATACATTTTGATTGATTGATTGATTGATTGATAAAAAGCCATTTTATATTGACTTATAAGGTCTGTATCATTATACAGTATATTCTATATCTATGCAAGAACAACAGAAAAATATGTAAAATGTAACTTTTTTTTTACAAGTTATGACAGAAATGGAGTACTCCAATTTGAAAGAACTTTTTCTTAAAGCACAACTGAATAATGGACATTTCACTAATGTAAAGACTCAGTCGACTTAAATTATAGATAATACCGGAAACCATTTCTACTACACCTGTATAGCTGTAAATAACATCACCCACCACTATCATTTTATCGTTTATTTGAGCTCCTTGTACTTTCCCACCTCAAAGACAACACGACCCCCATCATCTCGGCTCTTCTTTAGGAGACTCTCTCCCTGCTATGTGTGCCTGACTCCACCTGCAGGTGGATCACTGACTTGCTGTCTGACAGGAAGCAGCATGTGGAGCTGGGGAAACACGTCTCCGACTCACAGACCATCAGCACCGGATCCCCCCAAGGCTGTGTTCTTTCCCCTCAGCTCTTCTCCAACAGCTGCTCCTCCAATCACCACCTCCGTCCTTGGACTCGCTAGAGACAAGTCCGAGACAAGTCCGCCTACAGGTGGGAGGCTGACCACCTGGTGACCTGGTGCAATCAAAACAATCTAGAGCTCAACTCTCTAAAGACAGTGGAGATGGTTGTGGACTTCCAGAAGAACTCAGCCTCACCTGCCCTCATCACATCTGGGTTTTGTTTCCCAACGGTTCAGTAAACTGCTGGAGTTAAGTGCTGACCGGGATGGTTGCTAGTTGGCTGGGGGCTGACTGTGGATGTGTCCCTGGGCCACGGCTGTAATGATAGTGAATGGTTGCTGGCTGGCTGGGGGCTGACTGTGGAATGGATGTGTCCGCGGCTGTTGTCAGCTCTCATCCCAACTGAAGCCTCGCAGCGCCGGGAGACTGAGGCAGAAGACAGAGGCATTCTAGCTAGCTAAATTATCCATTAGATTAGTCGTCTATCCATACAGTTAACGTTACTGATGAATGTGTGGGTTAGACTTAATCGTGGTCAAAACAGTTATACTAAAAATAAATGAGCGTGTTGGACGGTGTCGTAATCTTACGTTACCCACCAAGAATTATATTAGCATGAGCATTAGCCACTTATCAACCAGAACCTTTACAGTAGGCACCAAAGCACTTTTCCTCTTCATTCCCCCTACAGGTTGGGAGCGGAATTGTTACCAATATTCTTATGTCTCATTCCGACGAGTTGATGAACCACTGGAACGATTTTGGAAACATTATTTTAAGGAGATTTTAATAGAATCTTTGTGTTGGCTCAATCATTGAAATCAATCAAAATCAATAAATAAGGTAGGGGAGAGCCGGGACAGTTGAAACACTTTTTAATTAAACGTAATTTATAAAGCGGTTGTATTGCACTGAAAGCTAATATTTTGTCACTAGCAACCTACACCTGTCATTTGAACAATACCATTCGGGAGTTATTACAGCAAAAGTGGGACTTGCGTAATGTTTCATCTGTCCCTTCTAGATGGGACAAAGGAAACGGCATGGGGGGATGAATGAAACATACAGTTTAAGTCATATAAACTTCCCACAACTAGTATTTTACTATATATCGTGAATGATACTTCCAAAAGCTGTTATTTTAGATAGATTATTGCATGGCTATACGTCTTTGTGAATGTCTGTTAACAATAACCGCCGTCATCGTGAAGCGTGAATGAAGCGGTTATTGATTTATCATGCACTGTGGATGATTCGGCAATTATTATAGCTAGAACAATTCCATTTGTGAGGCGCCGGGCGGGTGTGGGGATACTCACAAGCCCCCGGCTGAGCGCCACTGCGTTGGAGTTTACCCCGGTGGACGAGAGGGTTGCCTCCCTACGCCTGCGGGTGATGGGGGGGAAAACTCTGACTGTTGTTTGTGCATATGCACCAAACAAGAGTTCGGAGTATTCGGCCTTCTTGGAGACCTTGAATGGAGTCCTGTATGGGGCTCCAGTAGGGGACTCCATAGTTCTGCTGGGGGATTTCAACGCACACGTGGGTGATGATGGAGATACTTGGAGAGGCGTGATTGGGAGGAACGGCCTCCCTGATCTTAACCAGAGTGGTTGTCTGTTGTTGGACTTCTGTGCTAGTCATGGATTGTCCATCACTAACACCATGTTCAAACATAGGGATGCTCATAAGTGTACGTGGTACCAGAGCACTCTAGGCAAAAGGTCAATGATCGATTTTATAATCGTTTCATCTGATCTGAGGCCGTATGTTTTGGACACTTGGGTGAAGAGAGGGGCAGAGCTGTCAACTGATCACCATCTGGTGGTGAGTTGGGTCAGGGGGTGGGGGAAGACTCTGGACAGACCTGGTAAGCCCAAACGGGTAGTGCGGGTAAATTGGAACGTCTGGAGGAGGCCCCTGTCCGACAGACTTTCAACTCACACCTCCGGCGGAGCTTTTCGGGCATCCCTGTGGAGGCTGGGGGCATTGAACCTGAGTGGACAATGTTCAAAGTTTCCATTGCTGAAGCTGCGGCGGCGAGCTGTGGTCTTAGGGTCTTAGGTGCCTCAAGGGGCAGTAACCCACGAACACCCTGGTGGACACCGGTGGTCAGGGAAGCCGTCCGACTGAAGAAGGAGTCTTTCCGGGATATGTTATCCCAGAGGACTCCGGAGGCAGTTGCAAGGTACCGACGAGCCCGAAGGGCTGCAGCCGCTGCCGTGACAGAGGCAAAGCAGCGGGTGTGGGAGAAGTTTGGAGAAGACATGGAGAAGGACTTTCGGTCGGCACCAAGGTGCTTCTGGAAAACCGTTCGCCACCTCAGGAGGGGGAAGCGAGGAATCATCCAAGCTGTGTACAGTAAGGAGGTGCTGCGGGAGTATGGAGTGAGGGGGTCCCTTCTCAGGGCCATCCAATCTCTGTATGACCAAAGCGAGAGCTGTGTCCGGGTTCTCGGCAGTAAGTCGGACTCGTTCCAGGTGAGGGTTGGCCTCCGCCAGGGCTGCGCTTTGTCACCAATCCTGTTCATAATATTTATGGCCAGGATATCAAGGCGTAGTCGGGGAGGGGTTGCAGTTCGGTGGGCTCGGGATCTCATCGCTGCTTTTTGCAGATGATGTGGTCCTGATGGCGTCATCGGTCTGTGACCTTCAGCACTCACTGGATCGGTTCACAGCCGAATGTGAAGCGGCTGGGATGAGGATCAGCACCTCTAAATCTGAGGCCATGGTTCTCAGCAGGAAACCGATGGAGTGCTTTCTTCAGGTAGGGAGTGAGTCCTTACCCCAAGTGAAGGAGTTTAAGTATCTTGGGGTCTTGTTCGCGAGTGAGGGGACCATGGAGCGTGAGATTGGTCGGAGAATCGGAGCAGCTGGTGCGGTATTACATTCCGTTTATCGCACCGTTGTGACGAAAAGGGAGCTGAGCCAGAAGGCAAAGCTCTCGATCTACCGGGCAATTTTCGTTCCTACCCTCACCTATGGTCATGAAGGCTGGGTCATGACCGAAAGAACGAGATCGAGGGTACAAGCGGCCGAAATGGGATTCCTCAGGAGGGTGGCTGGCGTCTCCCTTAGAGATAGGGTGAGAAGCTCAGTCATCCGAGAGGGGCTCGGAGTAGAGCCGCTGCTCCTTTGCGTCGAAAGGAGCCAGTTGAGGTGGTTCGGGCATCTGGTGAGGATGCCTCCTGGGCGCCTCCCTAGGGAGGTGTTCCAGGCATGTCCAGCTGGGAGGAGGCCTCGGGGAAGACCCAGGACTAGGTGGAGAGATTATATCTCCAACCTGGCCTGGGAACGCCTCGGGAGCCCCCAGTCGGAGCTGGTTGATGTGGCTCGGGAAAGGGAAGTTTGGGGTCCCCTACTGGAGCTGCTGCCACCGCAACCCAATACCGGATAAGTGGATGAAGATGGCTGGAATTCCATTTATATCATGCTTCTATTGTGGAAAATGTCATTTCACTATGTTTTTACGTGGGTTAGACCACTGCACATCCAAATAAACCCCCACAGCCCGTCAGTCTTTATAAGATAACATGGGAAAACTCGACCCCCTACCTGGTGGGCCCAAATATATTTTCATCTTTCTAAAACTGCTTTTCCACGTCACCTCAATAAATTATTGTATAAACACATATTTGTGTATTTACTTAAAATCCATGAAGTTACAGCCAGGTCGGGGACAGTTGAAACTGACATAGACATATGCATTTACAGCCTGTTTTGCTTCTCATGTAAACAAACATGCAATATGAAACTCTGAGACTGTGGAGAACACTAAATGGTCTTTGAATAAGCATTCAGCCAAACCTTTACATGAAAAACAATCATTAATAATCGAAAAAATTTAACCGCTAACGAAGTTTACTTTTGACCATCAAAATGCGTTTCTCGGCTGTAACTCCGTGATAAAAGGAAATAACAGGAAGATATTTGGCTGAAAGGAAGTTAACATGTTCTATGTTTTCACCTGAGGAAGTCTGTCTATCGTCATTGCACTCGGAGAAAACTGGAATGTTTCAATTGTCCCGGCTCTCCCCTATCTGTTGTATTCCTTAAAACCTTTTCTATACAACACATATCATATAAGTCTGTCTTTGTATAATGAATGAAGATTGAGACTACTAATGCAATATACAGTACTGTAACACATCAACCTTCTTTTTAAGGTGTGTCTAATGTTGCTCAGCGTAAATTCTTTCAGGAAGACCTCACTCTTAATCAATGCTCTACCTTACTCAAATTAGCTGTTGGACCATCTTGCTAAACTGTTCAGAATTGTTACACAATGGCAGGGGCCAATCACAGAGTCACAACCCTGCTTTAAATAATCTTTTCTCTCTTTGCTATTCAGCAGTCGTTGCAGGCAAAGAGTGCAACCTTCCACCCCCCCTTCCACCTCCAGTCATCTACTCCAGCTGACCGGTCCGAGACTCCTTTGGTCTGGTCTTCGGGCGCCTTCGTTTCCACCACCAGTGTCTAGATTCCATGTGGGGGTCTGATGGTTCTCTACCCCTGTATAGATACACGAAAGATTCTTATAGCGATGGAGTCTAATCGCCAAAGACTTTGTACATTTTATTTGAGCTGTACAATAAATCGTATTTGCATATCTGCAAACATGCTTTTACATCTGAGATCAATCAACACATTTCAATAGTAAAACATATACCTTCTAACTGTCTAACATAGAGTAACTAAGTGACCCAAATGAGCAAGGAAAACTGAGGTTACTATTATTTGAGTTAAAGATCCCTTTTAACTTAATAAGCAACAGATTAGTGTGCTAATACCATCTTGCTTATGACTAGGATCTTCTTATAAACATTTTTATTGCTTTATGTGGTAGGAACTAACCTGTAACAGCAGGGAAAAATACACAGAAAGAAGTGAGACAGGAGGACGTGTTCTGTATCCATTCAACTGGATTATGAACTCACATGGAACTCACAAAGTGTACCGGAAGCTGTGAAAAACTACTACTGCCACCTACTGGCACAATATGGATTAGCATGCCGTTATTTTTCTCATTACTTTTAAATGATCAATTTATAAATTAAGGTACCCAAAAATGTGTAAATCCCATCTTCAAAGCAAAACATTAAACTCTTAAAAAAACAAATGTACCTTTGTTTCACAAAACCCTTTTTGTGAGTATCACACCAGCATGTGTGTATGCTGGGGAGCGTGTGGTAGAGCAAGGGAGTGAATGACAGGGATTAGCTTCAAAGCAAGGACCGACTCTGGAGGCATAGTGGGAGAAACAAAGTGTCTCCCCTGTGCTTTCTGACCACGGTCGGGATTCTGTAGCAGAAACAATTGTTGTTTATGGAGAAAGAGAACTTATGGAGAAATGAGTAGGGGGAAATGCAACCCTACCAAGCCGCGGCCAAGTGGACCAATTCATGTAGTTACATTTTTGAGAGGTTTGGGTCTGTATTGTCACGTTTATCTGCAGGATGTGGTGTTTTATGCCTTAACGATCTGAATTGTGTGTGTGACTTGGTGTACCATATCGTCCCAAATGTAGTGTGACTTGCTGAGCTGTTGACTTTAATTAATAGGACACTCATTAAGAATAGGCAGACAAAATATAATCTTAACATTTATCAGAGCAGGAATGGATCACTGTCCACCACAAGTTATGCATAAAGAGCTGTGTGGCAGTGACGGCCCCCTGTCTGTGACACACACACACACACACACACACACACACACACACACACACACACTTAATGTGCATACTGGGGGGTAGGAGACCCAGGCAAGTATTTTTGTCTGTCTTATTGTCTCTCTTTTTTGTGTCTCTAGTGGTAAAAGAAGTACTTGTATTCTTCATTTAAGCAAAAGTACTAATGAAACCTACTCAACAATGGACTTTTCCTGGCAGGACTAGAAGTAAAGGACCTCCATTCAAATTCCCATAAGTATAAAGTATAGAAGTAGGCCTATTATCAGAAAACTAGTTAGCAAAGCATGAAAAATGATAGGTTGTTCTCATTCCACATTTTACTGAAATTACCTCACATTGCTCTGTAATCCCCCAGTAACCTTTTCTGGACTGAATTGAACTGTAATGACCGCTAAATATAACTGTCATGTGACCGGCTAATTTGTAGGACATATGATGATGATGACAATGCGCGACTAGGAAGAGGGGGGGGACGCAAAACTCAATCTCGCCTAGGGCAACCAAAAGGCTAGAACCGGCCTTGTGCGCATGCTTCACGCAGTTTTGCAGGGGTTTTTACCCACATTTCGGACATGTTGGACATGCAACCTTTACCATTAAGTCATAAAGGTGAGTAACGTTATTTTATTTGAATATGGTTTTGCAAAATAAATATTTATACATCATATACAAATATGCAGGTAAGTATGCAGGTAACATTAGCTACTGTTTACATCAGTGTTTTGCTTTACGGTCTTGACTATGGAGTCTCTGTCATCCAAGCTCTGGTGCAAATCATTCAGTTGTTAGAAAACAAAACGTCTCGCACTGTGCTAGTAACTAGGCCTAGCAAACTTGATTCCTTTTAAGGATTCGGGTTATTATGAGTCACTCACTAAACTGATCCAGGTTGTGCAAGTCACTTGAAGGAAACTCAGTCCTAGCCCATTGTCTCTAACCACTAACATAGTAGAAAGTTCTGTGGATTCACTCTGTACATGCATGCTTTTTCAGATCTGATTTAGTCATGGGACAGAAAGCATTTTGAGTCAGACTGTTTATTACTTAGTATAGCCTAAGCAATATAAATTTAAATATGTTATTTCAGAAATGAAAGAATGGCTTTTGTTGTGGATTTGCATTTCACCATGACTCGAGGAGAGACCACGCTCGCTCGTCAGATCCATTCATGACATGAATCCATCATTTGTGCGATTGACGGACTCATGGTTCATGATGAGTCATAAGTCCCATGGTCTGCGCGGCGTGCCAAGGTGAGCTTGCAATGTTTCAAACTGTCTGCTCAACCTAATTGCATTTTAATATACTACATTTATATTTCTGCAGAACATTGTATGTTATTTTAGGAAGTGAAAGAATAGCTTTTGTTGTGGATCTATCTGTTGTTGGTGAGTAGGAGGCTTGGCAGTGTCGATCTGTGTGGTAGATTCCTTAGCCGGGCAGGCAGCCTTTGTCCCCGCCTTCCTTGCCTCCTGCAACAATCCCACGAGCGCCCAGCGGTGTGGTGGGAGTCCTGCCTTTGCGGCGACAAAGTGTGGTCTAGCTATTTCCCCCTCAAAAATAGGTAATTGAGCACTGTAGTAGTTATGACCATATCAGTACCTGTGTAACTACATGGAATTACCTATTTTTGAGGAGGAAATTAACTCCAATTTGTTGCTGCAAAGTCATGGAGGACACCCACCACATCATCGAGCGCTCGTGGATTCGGGATTGTTGGCGGCTGCAGGAGACCTCCCTCCACACTCGTCGGCACAGCCGCAGATGGGTCTGGATAGAATGGACCACCAGTTCTTCTTCCCGGTCTAGGAACAGTGGAGGCTGGATTCCCAAGACACACATGAATGGAGGTGGCAGCGGCAGTGGCAGTTGACAAGGGAGTTGTGGGCATACTCAAGCCAAGAGAGCTAGGAGCTCCAATAGGAGGGGTTCTGGTACGCCACACATCTCAGGTCGTTGTTCACCCACTTGGTCTGCCCGTTGGTCTGAGGGTGGTATCTAGAAGACAGGATGACAGTGGCGCCAAGGGCTCGGCAGGAGGATTTCCAGACCTGTGATGTGAACTGGGATCCTCGGTCAGAGAAGATATCCAGGGGGATACCATGGAGGCGGAAGACGTGATGGACCAATAGACGTGGGTCTCCATGGATGTGGACAGCTTGGGCAGGGGCATGAAGTGGGCAGACTTGGAGAACCAGTCGATAACAGTGAGTATGGTTCTATAGCCGTGGCAATTAGGCGGACCGGTGACAAAGCATCCCACCTCACAAGCTGCTACGAAATCCCGGCAATTCTACTCAATAGCCACCAGAACCCTTGTTGGATCAAGAACAGGGTTTTGGCCATTCCGGGGTGGCAACTGAATTTGCAGGTATGCGCCCACTGGAGGACACTCAGAGAGACGTAGAGGCGCTTGAGAGGTACCAGGGCAAGGATCTGTGGAATGGGCTCGGCAGACTGCAGACTCAAACTCCTAGACCAGCGAGGCGATAAGGCAGGAATAGGGAAGGATGGTGTCTGGCAGGTCAACCAGATCATCAGGGGAGTGGAAACGGGACAGGGTTTTATTAAAACAAAAAAATTACAATATTGCAATGTCAAATTTTTCAAATATTGTCTAGGTTTCTTCAAGTTGTAACATTACCTAAAGTTCTTGTCTTTGTCAACAGATACCATAGACTGCAGTCACACTCTGAAAATAGGCCCTATATGCACTGAAGAATACTTGTTAGAGCCATTTCATTGGTTGACCAGCGTGTGATGCTGGAGGTGTAAAAGTTTATTTAAATGTGGCCTAATTGGTTCAGCTGTGTTGCGCACAGCAAGGTCACAGCTTTTTGACCGTGGTTAAGTACAGGACAAGGATTAAAAGAAGACCAGTTATTATGTTTAATTACTTTTGTTTACTTTAAATAAACGGATTGTCATATCCAATTTAAGTTTGAAACTCTTGGACAACAAGTAATTCATTGAGAATTCCTTTTACCAAGACACGCATTTACAAAGATGCCACGCGTCAATTTCCGACCAAACAAACAACAAATGTGCGCCACCAATACTGAAATGTAAATATAAAACTATTGATAGGTGGTGACCAAATGGACTGTTGCACTGCGTAAAATTATGGATTTGTTTAGTTTAGGTGAACATATTGAACTGTCATTTGTCATTACCACAGGTATGGCAACTTAAAACGTAGCATTCATCTGCAACCTGTGCCGACACCTTCATGGCCCTGAATCCAACTTGCATTGCATTAGTAATAAGCAAGATGTCAATATAATCCACATACTGTTTGATTGTGTCTTTTTTAACAGGACACAGATGCAGAAGATAGGCAGACCAGAGGTGTCAAGATGGGTATCCTGTTTTCGTAGATGATGCAGCCCACAGTCATCAGTATTGACATTGTGCTGGCGGAGTCCATTGTCCTCACAGATCTTCCAGACCTCCCCACTGCATTTGCCTACCTTTTCGGCCTGCTCTGTGCCTTGAACATGGAGGTTCCAAAACAACTCAAGTATACCTTTGAAGCTTTTCAGCACAACTTTCTGCCAGTTGCACTGTCCCAACAAAGACTGTTCAGTGTTACCCAAACAATAAACCGTGGGTTACAAAGGACATCAAGAACATCCTGAATGCAAAGAGGAGGGCTTTCAGAGACAGGAATAGGGAGGAGGTGAGGGCCATTCAGGGGGACCTGAAGGTGAAGATCAAGGAGGCGAAGGAGAAGTACAGGAGGAAGCTGGAGCGTAAACTCCAGCAAAACGGCATGAGGAACATCACTGGCTTCAGACTGCCTGGAAGCAGAGGAGTTGAATAGCAGCTTGAAGAAGAACAAACTTAATCTGTTTAACAGATGTGAAGCCCATCCCCCCACTAACTCAACTGCAGTCTCACCTTCAAATCCACTAAAGTTTTCTGATGATTCTGCTGTGGTTGGATGTATCAGCAAGGGTGACGAGGCTGAGTACAGAGCTGTGGTGGGGGACTTTGTCACATGGTGTGAGCAGAACTATCTACAGCTCAACGTAACAACGATTAAGGGGCTGGTTGTGGATCTAAGGAGAGTCAAGGCACCAGTTAGCCCTGTTTCCATCCAGGGGGTGAGTGTGGACATTGTGGAGGACTACAAATACCTTGGAATGCACTTGGACAATAAACTGGACTGGGCCAAGAACACTCAAGCCCTCTACAGGAAGGGCCAAAGCCGTCTCTATTTCCTGAGAAGGCTGAGGTCCGTCAACATCTGCAGGGCGATGCTGAGAATGCTTTATGAATCTGTGGTGGCCAGTGCTATCCTGCATGCAGTTGCATGCTGCGAAGACTTATTCTCCCAAAATGCACCACAGAGCGCCACAGGAAGTTATTCCTGCCTGTGGCCATCCAACTTTATAACTCCTCCCTCCAAGTGTCTTGCACTTAATGAATTTGAAACAGTTTTGTGCAATAACACTGGCTTAAAATTTGTGCAATACTCTGCTGCTACTATGTATTCATTATTACTGTTCACCATTACAACTCCTTAATTATGTAGTAATGTATCATAAAAATTCCTTTAACTATGTAAATACCGTACATAGCCACACTCCTTATATTTCCTTATTTCTATTTCTACTCTGATATTTATATACTCTTGCAACTGTAACACAGAATTTCCCTTCGAGGATCAAAAAAGTATTTCTGATTCTGAAACACTTAAGATAAAGCTGAAGAACTTAAAGTCAGGTTGAGAATCACACAAGTCAAGTTTTAATAACTGTTTAAAAGAAAGTGATGAATGTTGAAATTGATTGGTTTTAAAAGCTTACACTGGACTTCATGATTCCAACTTGAATGATAGTTAAGTTGTAATATATTTGTAATAAAAAATGTTTAAACATTGAACATGTTAATTGAAATGGCTTTGTCACAAAGAAATTAGTTGGCACAAATTTATTTCTTTGAATTCTTAGAGTATAGCATTTAAGGTTTTTATACATTTGATATTGGCAGAACTATTTTCAAAACGTAGGAGTTTGAGTTGGCTTCAAAACTCAAAAATCTGTAGCAGCCTTGAAATTTTGAGTTTTCACAACCTTTTCATTTTTACAGTGTATTGTTACAGTGTTATTTTAATGTTCAATGTTCATAAAAACTGTTGTAGCTGCTTGCGGTTGTACTACTTTTTATTTTTTTTATTTTTTTTTGTTTACAGTTAGCTAGTTTAGTCCAGTGGTTCCCAACATCAGGGTTGGGCCTCTCCAAAGGGTCACAATATTAGGAAGAGCTGAAAAATAAATGAGGAAAGAAGACTAAACAAAGTTCTGCTACAAATTTGCAGTCTTTAAAATCTTTGCTTTTTTGATAAAATATTTGTTGATTTTACATCTTATCTATGGGCCTCAAACAGTAACTATCTGAGAGATTGAGAGGGGAAATCACTTTTGGAACTGCTAACAACTGTGTCCCTGAACAAGACACTGAACCCAAGTTACTCCCCGGATGCTTTATGTATAGCGGTTCACTGCTCCTAATATTTAGGATGGGTTCAAATGCAGTAATTGAATTACACTACATACATACTGTGTATGTGATGAATAAGAATAAAGTGTTGTTTTATTAGTTTTGTTTTATTGAACAATGTGTTGTGTTGTTCCTGTGTTCGTCATATGCAAATTAAATTAAAGTATTAGGGTCAAAAGGACAACAATTCCCTCTGAAATTCAAAATGGAAATAAACTATAAGTGCAATACTCAAGTTTATATACTTAGTTACATTTCACAGCTATATATCACATACACACATGAATTCTGAGATCAAATGAAGTCAGAGGTTAAAACGCTGTGAAATGAAATTCAATTTAAGTCAAACCTACATCTTGCTGTTCAATCAGATTTCTTTGGACTCCCAGAACAACTTAGAAAACATAATTTATTGAAATTATTTACCAATGTGTATACTGGAATACAGACATATAGAAACATTTTTGCATCACTGTATGGACAGTTAAATTTAGGCTACAGCTTATATAAGTTCACTGATTTCCATTTATTTTTAAAGAAAAATATATATAAGTGCATACATATGTATGGACTATCTTTGTGAAACACACTTTCAAGCAAGAATAGCATCACATCACACAGCAATGTCCTCTGTATGGGGAAGGGGGACCCGTCTTCAGGTCAATGAATAACCATCACCACAAAATGCACAGAGAAAAAAACGCTAGAACACCTGGACTGCAAATATAGACATAATCCATCTTGTAAATGCTGTGCATCTGTAGCAATCCCTCTTATTATATGTATTAATATCTATTTAAATGTATCATAATAATTTCACTTACAAAGCAGAACAATCCGTTTCAGAAAGTCCTCTAACATGCCATCTGGAGAGATCTACGGATTTCTGCTAAAATTAATCCGCAAAGCATGTGAAAGTATTGTGAAAATAAATGAAATTATAATTATCTCGTATATAGTCTGAGAGAATAGATAGATTTTAAGTCTGAATATGAGACTTCAGTACTTTGTTGCACGGGGGCATCTTCCTCTTGTCGGACTGATCAACATTGTTGATTAGATCGAACGGAGGTTTAGTTCTGCGATGGAAGTTATAGTATAGAGTGCGGCGATTATCCCATTTCAGTCCGGGTACAAAAGAAAGCCGGAAAATGTGCTGTATTTGTTGTTGTTTCCTCCATGCGCTTTGCCGCCGTCCAGTTTGACATAAATCTCGTCTCCGGAGTCCAGATGCAGGACAACGCTGTTGCTGGCATAGTCGTAGTTCTGGTCGGCATCCTGCGCTATTGCGCTGGCACGGACCTACAAATTAAGACAGAGAGCTTTGAGTACATAACCCTCCTGGCTCCTGCAGGCAGACGCTATGATAATTTTACAACAGGACCGTCCGAACACAAGTGCGCGCTGAGCGTAAAATCACTCAAATCAATAAACCCCTGGCATTTATGCCACAGTTCTCGGCAAAGCGCGAGCGTTTAGCATGTAAAGAGTATTGACTAAACGGGATAAAATAAAGAACCAACATCCAGACCACAGTCATGGACTTCAGATTACTTTGAGTGCGCTGTGCAAATAGGCCCTCTTTTGCGCAATTCACACACGAGGCATTTGTTTAATCAGCACGTAAAAGGCAGGCTACACAAAATGATTTAGCCTACCTGTCCGTTTTTGCATAAGTCTGCCCACATGCTTGTCCCGTCTCCTCCGCGCATCAGCACATGATAGGTGAAGTAGTAAATCCCAGCCACTTGGCATGTGAACTTGCCGGTTGTCGGGTCATAATGGTTCCCCAGGTTCGTGACAACGTCGTCGAACCTTAACACTTCGTATCCCTCGTGAGGATTTTTTAGACCCACATAAAATGCTATCTTTGCCCCGTTGATAGCAGAGCCAAGCTCTTCACTGGTGTCGGTCCGCGCTGTGCCCACTGCACTGGGAAGCCCAGTATTTTCAGAATCTCCTCTATCTCCCGGCGGCCCTCTCGGACCTGGCGGCCCCGGTTCGCCTGGCGGCCCCCGCGGCCCTGGTTTCCCCGGCCGACCCTGCTCACCTTTAGTCCCTTGAACAAAAGTCGGAGAAGGGACTGCGTTCAGCTCCTGCATGACCTCCAGAGCCGTGGCGCTCGGTTTGGGGTTATACGGGTCACAGATCATCCGACAGGTGCCCATCATCTCGTAGTGCGCATCGGTTCTGGAAGTTTGGACCAGCAGGGGAATCGCGATGATGAGTGTCAAAACCATGACGATGCCAATTACAACGGCGACGATTCTGTCCCTCTGGAAAGTCTGAGAAGCGAGCGCTAAAACGTCCGTTTTGCTTTGAGACGTAATGGTGGAAGGTAGTAAGGGCTAACAACCACGGAAAACTGAGACTGGACCAAAACGGAGTCACTCA
Source organism: Percina caprodes (assembly GCA_013375575.1). Lineage (NCBI taxonomy): Eukaryota > Metazoa > Chordata > Actinopteri > Perciformes > Percidae > Percina > Percina caprodes. The sequence continues at coordinate 10,794 of JABXJD010000363.1, read as the reverse complement.
AACCCAGAGAGAGAGAGAGAGAGAGAGAGAGAGAGAGAGAGAGAGAGAGAGAGAGACCCTGCAGCGTTTAGCGCGGTGCCATTGTCACTTGGCGTCATACAGTTGACAGGGGAAATATTCGTTTTGGCATGGCTGGCCACGGCGGATCTCCGAGCAGAAGGAGGCTTCCAGCGGTTTTTGTTCGTCTGCAGCAAGAGATATGCTGACGTAACAAGTTCAGGGCAACGCCTGTTGCAATTTGGATTTAGACTACAGCAATAATCATGTCATCTGTATTTATGAATTATAAATCCCTCAAGGAAAAGGATCAGGAAGCATTACTGACAATTTGAATTTCCAGCAGACTGTGAGACAGTTCCTCTTTTATCTCGCTGCTTTATAGAAAAATCATCTTAATGATGTCCTTGAGAAAGGGGCTGAATAAATTACTGGTATTGTTCTAAACTCCAATCTGTATGAAAATGTGTTTCCACTTTTTGAGATATACAAGATTATATGCTAATTTATTTTATGTGCCCAAAATAATATAAACTTAACTAGCCTTTATTAACCTTTGTTTCAACTAGTTATTTTATATTAAGTTATGGTCCATCTTGATACAACACATCTCTATATACACAGTAATGAGCAGGTATGTCATATAAATACACCACATACGTATTGCACCTGTCTGCACCATGACTCAGCTTGCAAGAACAATTTCAGTGTCTTCTGTGGCTCTGCATGAGCTTTTCAGAGAAAACCTTGATGACAGGGGCACAGCCAAATGCTGTAAACATTCGGGGCATAGCCAAAACCTAGGGGGGTTTGGGGGCATGCTCCCCTAGGCAGATTTCTTTCCCCAGTTGTACTCATTGAACCCACTTCCACAGTCTCAGCTTTCCTCTCAGACCCAGATTGTTGCAATTCCAAGACTGTACAAATGCATGCATTATGCATTTATGTATATATGCTGACATATTCAAAAACACCATTTTAGAAGAGGCAAAAAATAACACATTTATGCAACATAAAAGTTGTGGGTACCTATAGATCCCATTTTCATTCAGATATATTGAGGTCAGAGTTCATGACAATGACAGTTTTTGCCTCTCTAAAATTTGGAGCGTTATTTAGCGCACTTTCCAAAATTATAGCAAAGCATGGTTTCCCTGATACCAATAAATTGCTCTAGCTTACAGCTACAGCCTCTAAAGTCAGCCAAAATAATTCAGGGATTTTGAGAACATATATGTGGCCGGAGCCCCAGGAATATAATTTGACAGATATGGCCATGATCTCATGGCCATATCTGTCAAATTCTCAGATTTCATGAAATGCTACGTACCATATATTAAGATTTAATCATAATGGGAAATGTAGGTTCCAGAAAAAAGTCAGGATAGCTCAGCTTTTATTATTCTTGTTTTAATTAATCTCTTCTTTTTTAACCTTTATATATTCAGAGAAGGATCACTTAGAGGAAGACTCTCTTTTGCACTCTGATCACATTCACACAGTTATACAAACCTGGAAATCTAACCAGGTTTAAAGATGTCTATCAGTATGCTAGGTTTAGAATAATTTTGATTTACACTTTTGTGTCTTATTATTAATAATAAACTGTTTGCACTGAAATAAGACAACATTGACTCTTTGTTATGACTATATACTTTGTGTTGCATTCCACCTTGTGTTTCAGTGGAAGAACCATGAACCATAAACCATTCAGTTTTATACTATTGGTTTTATTATCTTCTTTTTTAGAAGGGCAACAGAGTCAAGTATCATTCGCGGCCAGCCTGCTGCACTATCAACAAAATGATCAATTTGGGAGGGACTGAAATTAGCATAGGAGTACTCTGTTACTTTGTGACTTGGTAATGAATTAAAAGCTGATGGAATCACATCCTTAAATTTAGCTACAGCACTATCAGATAGACATCTTGTATAGAAGTTTTTGCCTACTGGCGTGTAGTTCAGCAGTATAAACTCAAAAGTTATCAAACAGTGGTTCTGAAAAAAGAGATTCTGTGGGAACACTATTAAATGTTCAATTTCAACACCATATACCAGAATAAGATCGAGGGTGTGGTTAAAACGGTGAGTTGGTTTATGAACATTTTGAGAGAAGCCAATAGAATCTAATAGAGAGGTAAACGCAGTACTAAGACTATCATTGTCATCGGCCACATGAATATTAAAATCCCCTACAATGAGAACTTTGTCCATTTTTAGCACTAAATTTGACAAAAACTCTGCAAATTCAGATAAGAATTCAGAGTATGGACCAGATGCTCGGTACACTATAACAAATAGAACTGGCTGCAGTGATTTCCAACTTGGGTGTGAAAGACTAAGAACAAGACTTTCAAATGAGTTATAATTTCCTCATCGGCCTGTGCCTTGAGGAATGTGAGTATTAATATGACTGCGAGGGGTGGATTCATTTAGACTAACGCATACTCCATCACCCAGCCAGGTTTCAGTAAGACAAAATAAATCAATATTAGAATCTAATATTAATTAATTTACTAGTACACCTTTAGAAGAGAGAGATCTGCTGTTTGTTGAGTCCACATTTAATTCTCCTATTCTTTTGCACTATTGCACTTGTGGTTTTAATTGTTATGAGGTTTTCATGCACAGCTCCTCTTCTGTTTACCTTTGATTTAAATAATTTCAATGGTTGGAGGCAGACACCCTCACTATGGGGTTTTGACTAGGTAATTCCTGGAATGGAGGAGCAGAGAAGTGTGTTAGACTGCGACTCTGCCATCTGGTCCCAACTCTGGATTGTCAAGGATTAGGTCCACTAATAAACTTGTCAAGATTTTTTAACAACCTTACATTTTTATCGCCATGCTATTTTGTAAGGCTGTTACATTTTAAGTAGGAGACTGAGTTGGACCTGCCGTGCATGGTCACTTTGACCGCCAGATTCCAAACTCTAAAATCTCTCAGGTTAAATACCTAATTGCAATATTAATGCATGTATTGTGTTAGGATATCTTTAGAAAACAATTTACAACAATTTAACAAGTTCAATTATACACTTTAGTAGCCCAGGTGTTTCAATAATTCATATCATGGCATAGTAAAATGTATTTATTTCATAGGCTACATTCATATCTGAAAAATATGGCATGTAAATTCATTCAACATAACTCATAACTGGCAAATAACACCTAAAAGTAACATGGATAACCTAACCTAACCTGGTACTGCCTCCATGTTGGTGTCTGCTGTGGTGAGCAACGCTGCCCGGACCGTGCTACGCTGCCCTTTTTCCCCTCTATAAATTCTGCTCTCAGCTTCTCTGCCAGTTGCTGCATGAACTTCCTCCAGACAGTTTTACTGCTGGAGCACTCCTAGGAGAGGATGGGTGCGAGGGAAAGTACGAAAGGAGAGAGTGGTGAAGAAGAGGGGGGAGATATCATAGGTGTCGAGTTTGTACGGATGAAGATAATGGCTTGGAATACCAGCTGCCAAAGCACCAACGTTGTGCATGCCACCTTCTTAACCTGATCTCCACTGCTGATGCCTTGAAAGCAAATGGAAATCCAGTGTAGAAGCGGCTGTCTCGTTCAGCATTCTCCAAGTGTTCAAGTCTGTGGAGAAAAAGCTTAAGATCTACCATAGCTGCTCACATCATAGAGGATAACTGCAAACTTCAGGTCCTGAGGCCCAATGAGACACGTTGGAACTCCCTCTTTTGTGAGAATCCTAAAGGAACAAGGAGAAGGAGCAATTATAGCTGTCTGAAGCACACACGCACGCACACACACACACACACACACACACACACACACACACACACACACACACACACACACACACACACACACACACACACACACACACACACACACACACACAGATGCTAAAAAAGGTTCTGGTTGTTTTGTTGCCTTAGAAGTTATTCCACAAGTTTTGAAGGGTCTTAGATGTTCACCCAACATCAAGCACACACAGACTTTGGGCTATACTCCTGCTCTCAATGGGAAAGCCTTTTTGTTCAAGACTTTTCACCAGTGGGACTTTTGTTTAGTTTGAGGAAGGTGGTTGGCTGGCTATTTTATTAAGAAAAGTGTATAATTTGCGTGTGTACACACAATTATGATATGACATATGCATTACAGAAGGTGTGTAGAGTCCAGTACACAATTACGTTATTACACGTTACACTATACAGAAGGTCTGAATACCCTTGTTGCTCCCAAGTTCTTGAAGGGATTCAGGACAAATCCATGTACATCTACAGATTTGTGGGCACTTGCCATTTTTCTTTTGCTGAATGTCTATTGTCTATTTGCATATAAATAAAAAAAGTAATACAATGCACATTGAATTTGTAATTACTCCAACTTTTATTGCACTTCAATTGTAAAAATGGACATTTCACTTTATTGAAATATGTTCAAAGCTTTACTAGCTGTCAGTTCATTTCTAATACGTTGCTGCCATCTGTTAGTTGTAACTCTAAAAGTATGTGGAACTTAGTTCATTTCTGTTTAGTAATTCATATTTACACTTTTTTTTGTTCCAGAAGCCATATTTGAGCACACACACATACATGTAGATTCCTTTAAATGCTAAGGGGAAGATTAAAAAAGAGAAACTGGATCTGTGAAATCTCACAGAATCACAATTGAATTCATATCTTGCTGCTCAGTCAGAATCTTATTAACCTGGAGTCCCAGTCTCTGTCCCAATAATCATATGTGTGACGTTTTAGGCCTATTGGCAGACATCCATTTAAAATGTAGGCAACGGCATATAAAAAGCATAAAAAATTCACTTTGCAAGGCTACTTTTACTTTTATACTTTAAGTACATTTCCAAGCCTGTACTTTGTTACTTTTACTTGAGTAAATAAGTTAAATCAGTACTTCTACTTTTACTTCGCCCGGATCTCCACTCCTCCACTGAACGATCCCCTGCTCCCAGCGGCTTCAGCTTCAACTTTCAGCGACTCCCAGCGGCTTCAGCTACAGCGCGGGGATTGGCGTCTACCCTCTCCTGGTCATCAGCCTTCCTCCCGTAGAGGCGGGCCCTGCTCCGTGGCGCGGACGTCTCTACCTCCACAGATGACAACCAATATCAGAGACTTCTCCCTGGCCCGCCTCTAATGGTGCTTTAATGAAACCTGTACTGCATTGTACCGGCTCTTCCTGGCCTCTGTTGCTGCCCCGGAGGCAGTAACCACTGGGCCTCCGGCACTTCCACTTCTACCTCGGCTGGCGGCGTCACGCATGACGTCACGGGCCTCACTAGCACAGCACGTTTCGCCAGCACCCCCTGGCGGGGGTCAGGTCGTAATTCTCCATGTGCTTGCTCCCTCTGTCTGTCATGTCTCAGGCGATCTCTGCCTTTTCATCCCCGTGTTCGCAGGCTTCACATGACCCCGTGCACATGCATCCCTTCATCCCTTCCTCTACCCTTCCTTCAGCTGTTACTGGCCGATCGGCTTCTGCTCCCTCCCTTTCCGAGCTGGCCGCACTGCAATTCCAGTTCCACATCCAGCAGCTCAAGGGGACCTACCTACTATCGACGATTCTTAGCCTTCTTCTTTCCAACTGGTCTGTCCTTACCCCCCCACACACACACACATCCCCTCCCCCCCTCCCTTCCCCAACATCCAAATGTATTTTGCTGAAAACTGCTTCTGAAACGGAACCCCCACTCTGAGTCTCCTCCACCCAGTCATCACACATCCTCCCAGACTAGCCATCAGATGACATCCACATCAATTTATCTATCTGCACATTCATAATGTTCTTAAATCGTTAACTAACACATGATAGTGAAATTGAGTTAATTTGTTAACTAAGGTTCGGGAGCAGGGCCACACCTCAAATCACCAGACAAACCTATAAACCTGTTATGACAGCCAAGCTTGAGTCACTGAAAGCTTGAACCCACCATCCCTTTCCTGCATGCCTTTATCCATCTTACCCTTTAAACCTGTTGCAAATCTGTTAAATGACTCTTCAAGGAGGTCTGTAAACTATTCGGGCAAAAACTGCTTCTGGAGATGAACCCCACTTTGAGTCTCCTAATGTCCTGTTGGTACATAACATGAAACTCCAGACTCAGCTACAAGAAGACATCCACATGGAGATTTGTTTAACTGCACAGAAATAATGTAAACCTGTGACATTCATAATGTTCACAAAAGCTCAGAAACTAACGCATGGTTGTGGCATGGTGTGTGTTTAACAGCTACTGTTAAGAAACTAATGTAAACCTGTTGAAATGACAGTAACAAGGTTGAAACGTCAAAAAAGCTCAGAACAGGCCAAAACGCACGTTTCCTGCATGGAGATGTGTGTTTAACAGCTACTGTTAAGAAACTAATGTAAACCTGTTGAAATGACAGTAACAAGGTTGAAACGTCACAAAAGCTCAGAACAGGCCAAAACGCACGTTTCCTGCATGGAGATGTGTGTTTAACAGCTACTGTTAAGAAACTAATGTAAACCTGTTGAAATGACAGTAACAAGGTTGAAACGTCACAAAAGCTCAGAACAGGCCAAAACGCACGTTTCCTGCATGGAGATGTGTGTTTAACAGCTACTGTTAAGAAACTAATGTAAACCTGTTGAAATGACAGTAACAAGGTTGAAACGTCACAAAAAGCTCAGAACAGGCCAAAACGCACGTTTCCTGCATGGAGATGTGTGTTTAACAGCTACTGTTAAGAAACTAATGTAAACCTGTTGAAATGACAGTAACAAGGTTGAAACGTCACAAAAGCTCAGAACAGGCCAAAACGCACGTTTCCTGCATGGAGATGTGTGTTTAACAGCTACTGTTAAGAAACTAATGTAAACCTGTTGAAATGACAGTAACAAGGTTGAAACGTCACAAAAGCTCAGAACAGGCCAAAACGCACGTTTCCTGCATGGAGATGTGTGTTTAACAGCTACTGTTAAGAAACTAATGTAAACCTGTTGAAATGACAGTAACAAGGTTGAAACGTCACAAAAAGCTCAGAACAGGCCAAAACGCACGTTTCCTGCATGGAGATGTGTTTAACAGCTACTGTTAAGAAACTAATGTAAACCTGTTGAAATGACAGTAACAAGGTTGAAACGTCACAAAAGCTCAGAACAGGCCAAAACGCACGTTTCCTGCATGGAGATGTGTGTTTAACAGCTACTGTTAAGAAACTAATGTAAACCTGTTGAAATGACAGTAACAAGGTTGAAACGTCACAAAAGCTCAGAACAGGCCAAAACGCACGTTTCCTGCATGGAGATGTGTGTTTAACAGCTACTGTTAAGAAACTAATGTAAACCTGTTGAAATGACAGTAACAAGGTTGAAACGTCACAAAAGCTCAGAACAGGCCAAAACGCACTTTCCTGCATGGAGATGTGTGTTTAACAGCTACTGTTAAGAAACTAATGTAAACCTGTTGAAATGACAGTAACAAGGTTGAAACGTCACAAAAGCTCAGAACAGGCCAAAACGCACGTTTCCTGCATGGAGATGTGTGTTTAACAGCTACTGTTAAGAAACTAATGTAAACCTGTTGAAATGACAGTAACAAGGTTGAAACGTCACAAAAGCTCAGAACAGGCCAAAACGCACTTTCCTGCATGGAGATGTGTGTTTAACAGCTACTGTTAAGAAACTAATGTAAACCTGTTGAAATGACAGTAACAAGGTTGAAACGTCACAAAAGCTCAGAACAGGCCAAAACGCACGTTTCCTGCATGGAGATGTGTTTAACAGCTACTGTTAAGAAACTAATGTAAACCTGTTGAAATGACAGTAACAAGGTTGAAACGTCACAAAAGCTCAGAACAGGCCAAAACGCTCCTGCATGGAGATGTGTGTTTAACAGCTACTGTTAAGAAACTAATGTAAACCTGTTGAAATGACAGTAACAAGGTTGAAACGTCACAAAAGCTCAGAACAGGCCAAAACGCACGTTTCCTGCATGGAGATGTGTGTTTAACAGCTACTGTTAAGAAACTAATGTAAACCTGTTGAAATGACAGTAACAAGGTTGAAACGTCACAAAAGCTCAGAACAGGCCAAAACGCACGTTTCCTGCATGGAGATGTGTGTTTAACAGCTACTGTTAAGAAACTAATGTAAACCTGTTGAAATGACAGTAACAAGGTTGAAACGTCACAAAAAGCTCAGAACAGGCCAAAACGCACGTTTCCTGCATGGAGATGTGTGTTTAACAGCTACTGTTAAGAAACTAATGTAAACCTGTTGAAATGACAGTAACAAGGTTGAAACGTCACAAAAAGCTCAGAACAGGCCAAAAGCACGTTTCCTGCATGGAGATGTGTTTAACAGCTACTGTTAAGAAACTAATGTAAACCTGTTGAAATGACAGTAACAAGGTTGAAACGTCACAAAAAGCTCAGAACAGGCCAAAACGCACGTTTCCTGCATTGAGATGTGTGTTTAACAGCTACTGTTAAGAAACTAATGTAAACCTGTTGAAATGACAGTAACAAGGTTGAAACGTCACAAAAAGCTCAGAACAGGCCAAAACGCACTATTCCTGCATGGAGATGTGTGTTTAACAGCTACTGTTAAGAAACTAATGTAAACCTGTTGAAATGACAGTAACAAGGTTGAAACGTCACAAAAGCTCAGAACAGGCCAAAACGCACGTTTCCTGCATGGAGATGTGTGTTTAACAGCTACTGTTAAGAAACTAATGTAAACCTGTTGAAATGACAGTAACAAGGTTGAAACGTCACAAAAGCTCAGAACAGGCCAAAACGCACTTTCCTGCATGGAGATGTGTGTTTAACAGCTACTGTTAAGAAACTAATGTAAACCTGTTGAAATGACAGTAACAAGGTTGAAACGTCACAAAAAGCTCAGAACAGGCCAAAACGCACGTTTCCTGCATGAGATGTGTGTTTAACAGCTACTGTTAAGAAACTAATGTAAACCTGTTGAAATGACAGTAACAAGGTTGAAACGTCACAAAAGCTCAGAACAGGCCAAAACGCACGTTCCTGCATGGAGATGTGTGTTTAACAGCTACTGTTAAGAAACTAATGTAAACCTGTTGAAATGACAGTAACAAGGTTGAAACGTCAAAAAGCTCAGAACAGGCCAAAACGCACTTTCCTGCATGGAGATGTGTGTTTAACAGCTACTGTTAAGAAACTAATGTAAACCTGTTGAAATGACAGTAACAAGGTTGAAACGTCACAAAAGCTCAGAACAGGCCAAAACGCACGTTTCCTGCATGGAGATGTGTGTTTAACAGCTACTGTTAAGAAACTAATGTAAACCTGTTGAAATGACAGTAACAAGGTTGAAACGTCACAAAAGCTCAGAACAGGCCAAAACGCACGTTTCCTGCATGGAGATGTGTGTTTAACAGCTACTGTTAAGAAACTAATGTAAACCTGTTGAAATGACAGTAACAAGGTTGAAACGTCACAAAAGCTCAGAACAGGCCAAAACGCACGTTTCCTGCATGGAGATGTGTGTTTAACAGCTACTGTTAAGAAACTAATGTAAACCTGTTGAAATGACAGTAACAAGGTTGAAACGTCACAAAAGCTCAGAACAGGCCAAAACGCACTTTCCTGCATGGAGATGTGTGTTTAACAGCTACTGTTAAGAAACTAATGTAAACCTGTTGAAATGACAGTAACAAGGTTGAAACGTCACAAAAGCTCAGAACAGGCCAAAACGCACGTTTCCTGCATGGAGATGTGTGTTTAACAGCTACTGTTAAGAAACTAATGTAAACCTGTTGAAATGACAGTAACAAGGTTGAAACGTCACAAAAGCTCAGAACAGGCCAAAACGCACTTTCCTGCATGGAGATGTGTGTTTAACAGCTACTGTTAAGAAACTAATGTAAACCTGTTGAAATGACAGTAACAAGGTTGAAACGTCACAAAAAGCTCAGAACAGGCCAAAACGCACGCTTCCTGCATGGAGATGTGTGTTTAACAGCTACTGTTAAGAAACTAATGTAAACCTGTTGAAATGACAGTAACAAGGTTGAAACGTCACAAAAAGCTCAGAACAGGCCAAAACGCACGTTTCCTGCATGGAGATGTGTTTAACAGCTACTGTTAAGAAACTAATGTAAACCTGTTGAAATGACAGTAACAAGGTTGAAACGTCACAAAAGCTCAGAACAGGCCAAAACGCACGTTTCCTGCATGGAGATGTGTTTAACAGCTACTGTTAAGAAACTAATGTAAACCTGTTGAAATGACAGTAACAAGGTTGAAACGTCACAAAAGCTCAGAACAGGCCAAAACGCACGTTCCTGCATGGAGATGTGTTTAACAGCTACTGTTAAGAAACTAATGTAAACCTGTTGAAATGACAGTAACAAGGTTGAAACGTCACAAAAAGCTCAGAACAGGCCAAAACGCACGTTTCCTGCATGGAGATGTGTGTTTAACAGCTACTGTTAAGAAACTAATGTAAACCTGTTGAAATGACAGTAACAAGGTTGAAACGTCACAAAAGCTCAGAACAGGCCAAAACGCACGTTTCCTGCATGGAGATGTGTGTTTAACAGCTACTGTTAAGAAACTAATGTAAACCTGTTGAAATGACAGTAACAAGGTTGAAACGTCACAAAAAGCTCAGAACAGGCCAAAACGCACGTTCCTGCATGGAGATGTGTGTTTAACAGCTACTGTTAAGAAACTAATGTAAACCTGTTGAAATGACAGTAACAAGGTTGAAACGTCACAAAAGCTCAGAACAGGCCAAAACGCACTTTCCTGCATGGAGATGTGTGTTTAACAGCTACTGTTAAGAAACTAATGTAAACCTGTTGAAATGACAGTAACAA
>JABXJD010003385.1:0-26580 GCA_013375575.1 Percina caprodes | reverse complement strand
TCCTCTTAGTTATTTACGCGGGCCACAATCCCTTTCTCTCTGGCCGGTGTCCTGTCACGGCTACTTGCAGAGTCTCAGCACCCTGGACAAGAACAGAGAGGGTGAATGGTGAATACAGACTTCTCAAACTCAAGTCATATTGTCTATCTTACCTCCAGTTTAATAATGGCTTTTAAATGTTTGAGTGAAACATCACTACTGGATGAGATCAGGTTTTTTTCTTCACTTTTTATAACACAATTTGAACAAAAGTGTTTTACCATCTCAGATACCTCTGTGTGAAATGAATCATGGCTCATTTTCTTCATCCGTCACCTCTTATCTTGTTTTAAGAAAAATCCATGTCCAACTGTATTGGAAATAGGTAAAGTTGTCTCAAACGCACTGTCAGTTTTTAAAGAAATTAGTATTTAAAGAAAGAATACCAAACGACTTGTTATGATTGACATTTTGCAGACGGAAGGCCAGGGAAAATAAACTTTACAACTGACTGGGGAATGCAGGGTGAAGCCATTATAAAATCTAATTAGGGAGAAGTTAGCTTGCGGTGACAAAAACACTCCTGCACGGTTACCCAGAGTCAGAAGTGTAAAAAAAATGTCTGTCCTCTTTTTGCTACTCGTGCCGTCTCCCTAGTGACTCACGTCCAACCATCGTTTAATGAAATGAAGCCAGTTTTTCAGGCATGACTCCCCTCTCCTTACCTCCAGTAACCTGTTCAGTCTTGCCTCCAAACAGCTCGTTTAGTTAAATGGGTAAATAACACCGCGGGAAATGTTCCTCACAACATTTTCTACGTCACATTAAAGTCAATAAGAGTATCAAAACGTCCGACGAGCGACTCGGCGCGGTTCCCTAATTTAGGACGAAAGTCATCTTTCCTTCTTCTTTGACGCGTGTATTTGAATTGTGAAGTTTCACCTGAAGAAAACGCAGCTCTGACGGTCAAATATATATATTTCTTTAGCATAACAGGTCCTAAAAAGTCCACGCGTCACGCCTTTTACGCAGCTACAGTCCGCGTCTCCAAGCAAGCGCTGCTGTTTTTCTTAAATTCTCTTACTTTGGACTCAGGTATCCAGTTGTCAGAGACTGTGGCGCTCCGGTGTCTTCTCAGGAGTCTACTACACAGCTACTAAACAATGTCTACAATGCCTCGCAGGGCTGGAGGCTATGCGTAAAAACAGCGCGCCGCGCCGCTCCGCCTGTCAGAGACTTTGTGAAACCGGAGCGCGGTGGCCGCTGTACAAAGTGCTGTGATTTCTCTTCCCCATCCACATAGCTCAGATGTCTTTTTGTTCCTGCGCTGAGAGGGGGGAGGGAGAGAGGGAGGGATGTAAGTGATTGTCACAAAGGACAGTCATGGAGTATTTCTGGAAAAGAGTTCCAGTAGAAGAATCTAGCAAGTGGCATCTGTCCTTTAGTGTTTACACTAGTGGCTCATAAAATGTGTGGAGGGTTTCATAATATATTCCACTTCTAGGCGTGCATACACAGTGCATGAAAGCATGGATTCACACACATGCATGGACGCAATAAGAGACAATGGGCCCCTGGGCACAGACATGTAGAAGGCCCCCCCCCACCCTTCCTACAAAGGAGCAAAACACCCAGACTGAAAGAGGTATAATAACACTACAAAAGAGTCCCGCTTTGTATTCAATTTGTATCTCTTTGCGGTTGTTTTGTGCCTCTTTGTAGTTGTTCTAATGTCTTTGTGATCGTTTTGTATGTATTTTATGGTTGTTTTGTGTCTCTTTATTGATTCCAACAAGAAATATGAACAGTCACTTCAAACAGAGGCCAGAGGCCTACTGACCCTGGGCCCCTGGGCCCGGTAGGCCGCTTAACAAATCCTTCCATGTGCACATGCATGATTGATTGCACACACCTGTAGGCCAGTACACACACACTGTATCACCTGCTGTCAGGCCTGAAGGATGGGTAAAGTGAGCACTCCCCCAGACCCCTGCTCATTGCAACACAAACCACGCACCTTCCACCGGCGAAGCTCCCCACCACTCTTCACCCCTCCACCTTTGCCGGTTTGTCCCGTTCCGACCTGCCACCCCGCTCCACCCACCTACCGACACACGGAAAGGCCCTCCAGCTGAGGCACTCCCTGCAGGGCAAACACTGAGGCCCGCCGAGCACAAAGGCTGGGTAAATAGCTCCTTAGCTTTCCTCTCCGGGCCCACTCTCCACACCGAGGCAGAGACAAATGCAGGGAGGATCCCTTGGTCTCTGCCACAGTGCTATTTATACAAGCAACCAACAAGGCGACAATGCACAGCTGAGGTGCATGACATGCAGGAATGTACTGTCAGATTACGGCACCAACTAACAATTATTTCATAGTCGATTATTTTCTGGATTAACCAATTAGTTGTTTTGCAGAAAATGTCATGTTTTGTCCACAACTCCAAGACATTCAGTTAACTGTTCCCAAAGAATCCTTACTTTTCTTTCTTAAGAAATGACTCGAACCAATTACCAAAATAGTTGACTGAAAAATTAAAAAGTCGACAACCAATCGATTCATCTTTGCAGCTCTACGTCAGATAATAACGATGTGCGTAACATCAGGAGGGAAGAGAGACCTGCTAGGAATAAACAAAAGTAATATTTGGGACTTGTTGAGATCCAAGATAAGACACCCTTATCTTTCCCTAGCATTATCCAGAAAAAGCATATTTTGCTCCTTAAATACACATTCCAACACACACATCAAACTGACTTGGCTGCCATAAAGTACCAGCCCTCCTCTTAAAAAGATCCGGGAATACCCTCCTGAGGGAAAACTGTCCTCAATAAAAAGAATCAGTGATTCAGCAGACGGCACTGCACTGCAACCAGGGCCACACATTTAAGAAAGTGTGTCAACATCATCCATCACTGTGAGCAATGGTGATGAACTTGTTCGGCATAGTGAGAGGGATTTACAGCACGACACTGTTTGTACATCCACAGTTAAACCCTGTGCAAGCACAACACACATAAATCATCATCAACGCACGCACGCACGCACGTACGCACGCACGCACGCACGCACGCACGCACGCACGCACACACGCACGCACGCACGGCAAGCTCCCGGAACATGATAGCTGTTGTGGAATTTTTATTTCCTTGTAAGAATGTAAAACTGAATTTATGAGAACATTTGATTTCAACAAGATAAGCTTTCTTGTGTCTGTGGAAAGTTGACTGTTCTCCTGAAAGCACTCGTGCTCTTAGGGAATAACCTTGTTTCCATGGATACATGGTGCTGGTCTGGGCCATTGAAGCTGCTGAGTCCATACAAGTTCAGTAGGACTAGATGGGGGGGGGGAGAGGATGGGTGGTGATGCTGAAGGGAGAGACAGAAAGGAGAGTGAGACTGTTCCAGATGTGATGTACAGTTAAAGTGTATTTTGAATTCCCTCCAAGGCTTCTCCGGTTTCTTCTGGAGGCACAGGTCACAGGTCCTTCCTCTCAACCTCTTCTGTGCTTTCTCCATCTTAAAAAGGTGTCTTTTTCTTGGGCCTGTTTGTTTGCACTTTTCAAGTGGGAACTCCCCTCATCCAGCACGCTGTCCAAAGCCCTCAGGCCAAATCTGTAAAACAAATCTGCGGAAAAAGTCATCACTGTCTGCAAAACAGTGAACTCCATAACAACGTTTCCACATTAGCTCAAACGAGCGTAATAAAGCACACATAAATCTGCAATAACTTACATTTCACCAAAGCATTTCAAAGCTGCGTTCCTGCAGGCGTCTTCCAGATTTGTTGTATCACTGTACATACAAACAAATCATAAAGCAAAGTGTCGGCATATGGCTTGATTAGAGGCGTTATTATGTGGATGGATGGAGGGGAGCAGTGTACACAACACGGGAGCTACAGTGGGCACTGGTGAAACTTCAGTGTGTCTCTCAGGCTTCAGTCTTCTATTAACCCTCCTGTTGTCCTCGGGTCAATTTGGACCTGTTTACACAAACTTTCTATATCAGAACTATGACAAAAAAAAACGTGACAAATGTTGAAAAAAATCAACAACATTCTTTTTTTTTTTTTTTTTTTAACGCTGAAAAAGTGACCAAAACACATAAAAAAACATTGGAAAAAGCGACAAAGAAATTGTTAAAAAATGTGACTAAAACATCATTAATGAAACTTCAGAAAAAGTCATAAAAAACTGGAATAAAATTGACAAAAATGTCGAAAAAAAGTGTAAAAAAAAAAAAAAAAAAGGTTTAAATTTCAACCCAGAAAAACACAACGCTGCAAGTTGACGGGAAGACAACAGGAGGGTTAAGAAAGTCCAGCTAAAATAAATAATTTAAGTAAATATTAAAGCTAGAATATGTAGCATTGCATGGCTTGCCTGTTTGTGTAAGCTGTGTTCTAAAGGTGGCCTTCCTCTCCGGCTCAGAGCCAGAGAGAGAAGGCAACAGGGGTCGAGCTAGCTAGAGAGTGAATGAAGAGAGGGTGCGTTGTACAATGCACTAAATCAGAGGAATAAATTGATCTTGGCGAATATGTTCCCAAGCATAAATAATGTTCCTGTGTGTCTGTGTCAGTGAACGTGCGCGTCGATGTTAGACGCTACACGGCAAAGCGGCTGTTGGAAAACAGAACGGGCTGCACACCCGGTGTTATTGGCTGGGGGGTTACACACCCCACGTAGGGCCTTTGTTGGATGCCCACAAACGTCTCGCACTAAAATGTAAATCCAGCCAGAGGGCGTGGTCTCTGCAGACTCAGGCATCACCACATGCTTCCAACGGGTCATTCTGTAAGTGATGGTTGAGAGGGATTACATTCGGAGTAGTCTATACTGCTCTGCGTGTTATTCCTAAAGCAACAAAACTAAGGGCGCTTTCACACTTATGGTTCGGTGGATTCGGTGCAATTCCAGTCATTCGGTTCGGTTTGCTTCCACATTGCACTGTCAAACTCACCAAACACCGTAAACACACGTCATTGGACAGAATTTTGATTTGATTGAGTGTTTCTAATGTTTTAGAAGGCGAACAATTAGCAGCTGCCGAACAGCGAGTGAAGTAGAGAGAGATGATGTCACGGAGACTAGCAGTGATGTGTGCTCAGGACAGTTAATGCATCTGAAAGTTATCATCCTTAAAGGTCCCATGGCGTGACAATTTCACTTTATGGAGGTTTTGTAACATTAATATGAGTTCCCCCAGCCTGCCTATGGTCCCCCAGTGGCTAGAAATGGTGATAGGTGTAAACTGAGCCTATGGAGTAAGAACACTATCAAAAAGATGTATGCATAACTTTATGTATTCATATTCGTATTTTTATACATTTGTGCGTAAATTACATAGGCAAGCAAAATTACGTTTTCATACATGTGTGTTTTTATGTGAGTGTGACTCTAGAAGCTATGACTGTAAACATTCACAACTCTGATTTCTACGACTACGAATTCTTGAGTGTGAACACGAATTCAAGTTTACGGGTACGAGTAAAAACAGTTGAAATGACGTCACTGCTGTCACAGGCCGGGGTAATCGAACAGGCCGGGGTAATCGAACCTCGATTCCATTTAATGCGCATGCGTCACAGGTGAAAAATGGCTAACCGTCTATGAGTTGCAGAAATGTATATCATTATAAAGTGCTATCAAAATAGTAAAATTGTATGAAAAATGTTGAATAACCACGTTTTTTACTTTACCTGTGCTGAGCCTGGGCGAGAAGCCTCCGGTCGGTTAGCCATTTTTCACCTGTGACGCATGCGCATTAAATGGAATCGAGGTTCGATTACCCCGGCCTGTTCGACACTCCCGCCCTGTGACGGCAGTGACGTCATTTCAACTGTTTTACTGTGACCAGAACTTGAATTCGTGTTCACTCAAGAATTCGTAGTCGTAGAAATCAGAGTTGTACTCGTGAATGTTTACAGTCATAGCTTCTAGAGTCACACTCACATAAAAACACACATGTATGAAAACGTAATTTTGCTTGCCTATGTAATTTACGCACAAATGTATAAAAATACGAATATGAATACATAAAGTTATGCATACATCTTTTTGATAGTGTTCTTACTCCATATGAGCCCTGGGTCTCCTGCTCTGCCTTTGAGAAAATGAAAAGCTCTGGAATCTTCCCCTTATGAGGTCATAAGGGGAAAGGTTACCTCCCCTTTCTCTGCTTTGCCCGCCCAGAGAATTTGGCCCACCCATCATGGCTTTTACACGAGCAAAATGGCAGTTGGCCAAGGCCACACCCCCAGCCTGCACCTGGTCCCCCCTCTCTCCTCTACAAAAGTTACAGACTCAGAAATGGCACATCCTAAGGAAGCTCATTGTGGGACTGGCTCTAGTGGCTGTAATTCTGGACCAAGGCTGAATTTTGGGACAGAGACTTCAAATCCAGTATTAGGGGACCACTAAGGTCCGTATAAAAGAGACTTCAGATTCAGTATTAGGGGACCACTAAGGTCTATATAAAGAGACTTCAGATACAGTATTAGGGACCACTAAGGTCTATATAAAGAGACTTCAGATACAGTATTAGGGACCACTAAGGTCTATATAAAGATACTTCAGATACAGTATTAGGGGACCACTAAGGTCTATATAAAAGAGACTTCAGATACAGTATTAGGGGACCACTAAGGTCTATATAAAGAGACTTCAGATACAGTATTAGGGACCACTAAGGTCTATATAAAAGAGACTTCAGATAAAGTATTAGGGGACCACTAAGGTCTATATAAAAGAGACTTCAGATTCAGTATTAGGGGACCACTAAGGTCTGTATAAAAGAGACTTCAGATACAGTATTAGGGGACCACTAAGGTCCGTATAAAAGAGACTTCAGATTCAGTATTAGGGGACCACTAAGGTCTATATAAAAGAGACTTCAGATTCAGTATTAGGGGACCACTAAGGTCTATATAAAGAGACTTCAGATACAGTATTAGGGACCACTAAGGTCTATATAAAGAGACTTCAGATACAGTATTAGGGGACCACTAAGGTCTATATAAAAGAGACTTCAGATACAGTATTAGGGGACCAGTAAGGTCTATATAAAAGAGACTTCAGATACAGTATTAGGGACCACTAAGGTCTATATAAAAGAGACTTCAGATACAGTATTAGGGACCACTAAGGTCTATATAAAGAGACTTCAGATACAGTATTAGGGGACCACTAAGGTCTATATAAAGAGACTTCAGATACAGTATTAGGGGACCACTAAGGTCTATATAAAGAGACTTCAGATACAGTATTAGGGGACCACTAAGGTCTATATAAAAGCATCCAAAGAGCACCATGTCATGGAACCTTTAAATCTATAGTGCAGTTTCTGTCTCCCCCATGAGGAATTCTAAGTAATGACATCAAAGCTGTCAGCGTCGTCCACTTGATACAAGCCTTCCGTGATCGTGCACCACCCCCACCCTTCCTCCACGTAGTTGCTAGTATCCAAGGAGGATATGGAGGACCAAAAACAACATGGACTCTTCAGAAGAGGTCATTATCTTCACTCGAGTTTCTGTGCGTGAAAGTCACCGGACGCCACAATCTTCTGAACATAGTCATACTGAGAAATCCAGAGAGAGTTGTGTGGAGCTGATAGTCTTAATTAGCTTTGTAGCAACTCATTTGGTAATGGCTTGAATGCAACGGACGTTCATTAATATCAAAAACATTACGTACTGAAGCTTTAAATCACATAGAAGTCCGTAAAATGCATGAAATGTTGAAATTGCAGGCTAATAAATGCTCTGTTTTCAGTTCACTTCCTGTTTTTGGGTGGAATCGCGTTCTCACCTGAAGTAAACCAAGCTCTAGTTCACCAGAGTTTGTTTGGCACCAGAGGTCGGAGGAGCTTTCACACAAACCAACCGGACTATCCGACCAAACGCTCCAGGGTTTGTTTTAAAGGTACCAAACAAGGCAGGTGTGAAAGCAACCTAAGAGTCTACAGTCACTAGTTATGTTTCCATCCACACGTTTTCATCCGAATTAAGTGTTGTTGAATGAAAAATGCCTCATGGAAACAGTAAAATTCAATGGAATTTTAATGAATATCAACTCAAAGGAAACACGTTCAATCTCATCGGATTTTATCTTGATGTACGTATGTATACGACTTATGCGATAAACGCTGATGGAAACGTCATTTCCAGAATAAATAATGAATTGCGATTAAGTTTTAGGTCATTTTATGGTTGCAACCTGCCACAAAACGAAGAGGAAGTAGTTTCAGTTCCTTTCCACCTAGCATTTCTGCTGTTTGCACACATGGCGGGTGTCAACAAAGACAGATGCAAGTGGACGGACGAGGAGACGGGAGAGTTTTTGAATTTAATTTATCAGGAACTCCTTAAGGAAATGGCCGTCAAAGGTTAAGACAAGCAGTTGGACGTCCTCCGGAGTAAATGGAAGACTCTCAAACAGCAAGACACGTCTCAAATAAAAGAATTGTCTCGCAGCGGTGCCGGAAGGATAATAAAAGGAAAGTTGCATCCGCATCATCATAGCGATGTGTTGATAGCATTGTTGTTTCATATTATAGCTTGATATCTCGCTATCAGCTGGCACATAAGCACTACAACTTGTCCAATATCGATCATTTGCTGGGAGACGGCGCCATCCATTTTGTCTAAAAAAAAAAAAAAACTTCACAAAAGTTTACTTTAACGCGAATTCAGGGAATGGAAACACCTTAAAATGTCTCAAATAAATTTGTTATACCAATTTGATCGCAAAACAGCATGTGACGTCATTACACACAGGTTTTTATACGCTTTAAAGTCGTTGGATGGAAACACTCACTAGCTTTATCCGCGTGAACTTCAGATAATTCGATTGACTAGTGGATGGAAACGTGGCTATAGTGGCTCAATGAGGCTGAACGGAGGCACAGTGGTGCTTTGAGCTAAATGCTAACATGCACACAATGACAACGCTTCGGTCTAGCAATAAAAATGTGTTTACTATGTCCACCAAATTAGTTTAATGTATTAGCATGCTAACATAGGCTAGATAAGACAAAACCCATGGACTCTAATTCAATTTTGACCTGATGATGAGACGGAAAGTGAAGGCATCATCAGTGTTAGTACAAATCAGCCAGAGTGATACATGAATATCTGAATCAGATGTCAAGACGATCCATCCTACAGCTGACAAGACTTTTCACTCTTTTTGGTTCCCAAAACAATCATCAAAAGGGTCAGTTTAAGGAGCTGTTCTGGAGCTTTTTTTTATGGAAACATCATTTTCATCAGGAGATGATTTCATGACTGAAAGCTCCAGAACAGCTACTAAATGGACCGTTTTGCGATATTATTTTGTCAACCTAGACCTAGACCCAAGGAGTATTGGACTACTTTAGACATTTGACTTAGACGATTGACTGTTACAATTCATTAATAGTAGTACAAATAGTAGATACGATTATAATAAGTTAGTTGCAGACAATACAATTGTTGCTTGCTGGCTAAAAATAAAGCACCTGGTCCATACTCTGAATTCTTATCCGAATTTGCAGAGTTTTTGTCAAATTTAGTGCTAAAAACAGACAAAGTTGTTATTGTAGGGGATTTTAATATTCATGTGGACGATGAGAATGATAGCCTTAGTACTGCGTTTATCTCTCTATTAGATTCTATTGGCTTATGTCAAAGTGTTCATAAACCGACTCACCGTTTTAACCACACCCTCGATCTTGTTCTGGTATATGGTGTTGAAATTGAACATTTAATAGTTTAATAGTCATTCCCCGGAGTCCTTATGTTCTTTTTTCCCCAGCATGTTTCCTTGGATCAGGGAGGCTCCAAAATCATGGTAGCAGCTGTCGCCATGGTCCCGCTACACGTCCTGCAATGCCGTGTTCATCCTGCTACGTCCTGCTACGTCCTGCTGTGCCTTGTAATGCCGCACAGTGCCCTGCTATGCCATGAACTACTACAAAGAACTACTACAAACTACTATTTTTTCTATTTTTGTTATTGCCACTCTTCATTCTAACCCCAACCGGTCATCAGACACCGCCTACCAAGAGCCTGGGTCTGGGTCTGGGTCTGTCCAAGGTTTCTGCCTAAAAGGAAGTTTTTCCTCACCATTGTCGCACTGTTGCTTGTTCTGGAGGAAACTACTAGAACTGTTGGGTCCTTGTAAATTCTGGAGTGTAGTCTAGACCTACTCTATCTGTAAAGTGTCTCGAGATAACTCTTGTTATGAATTGATACTATAAATAAAATTGAATTGTATTACATTATTAAACATAATATTGCCAGAGCCATTCATGAATGCCACTATGATGTTAATTATTTTAATTTGATTGCCGCCTTCAGAGTAAGGTGTAGCACAGAAACACGGAAAACATTATCTCTCAACAATTCAACGTCATCTTTAAAAATGTGTTGTCGTTCTGAAACTAGATTTGTGATATTCACTTAAAAACGCTACATGTATAAAGGCCGACAGGACGAGAAGAAACACTTGAGTGGTACAGGTGCATGGAAGCCCTGTAGGTGTGTCACATCCACACACACACACAAAGGTCAACTGACAGAATGTGGGACACAGTGTAAAGAAGGGAATGTTGTTTTCCCTCATCTCAGCTGACCTGCCATTAAGTAAACAGAGGGGGGAGAAACACTCTGAATGGGTGTTTTCTCTCCCCATTCCAACTCATTTTACAAGGAGTTTAAATTTCAGACCCCGGAGGTCATAGCCCCTCCGTTCCAATCCTACTGAGAGGAGGCGGGGCGGGGAACCTGTCGCCGAGAATAAAAGGCCCATCGGCTGAAGAGGTGCAGGCGTGCTCATACTCCTGTATGCCGGACAAACATCAACCACCGCCTACAGTCGGGCCTGCCGGGCCAGCTGAGTCGAGGAGATCCCAGGTGGCAAATATCCTCCCGCTGCGAGGGAGCGAGCATTCAATCCGACCCAGCGGAGGTCAGGAAATCTGTTGAGTCAGAGCAGTCAGAGCGAGGTGGTTTTGGTGACCGACGAGGCATGACTTGCGGAGGCCGAAAGTTTCTGTCACCCCATTAACAGCAGGATGGGATGGCTTTACGGGCCCTTAGCGTCTCGTCCCCTTTCACCTCACACCAATACTGACTCACAGCAGCCACAGCTGGATGGCCTGCTCTCGCTGCTTCTCAGCAACGCTCCTCTGGTTTATGGTGATGTTGTGGTGTGTGAAAATTGAGTGAGAGATTCACGGCTGCAGCTGAATAGCCTGTGTGTTTATTGTGTGTGTGTGTGTGTGACAGGTCTTGAATGGGTCCCTCATGGCAACAGCAATGAAACAAGATCTGCCTCAGAGTTGAGCAGGTGAAGAGAAAGAAATACACGGCACAGGGATAGTAAGACACAGCAAAAAGGACAGAATGAGGGAGTTGGGCGAGGGGAGTTTGAGAGAAAAGTGAGAGTTGAGAAGGACACGGAGTGGGACAGACATAAACACAGGAGAAGAAAAAAGGAGAGTACATTAGGGAGGAAGTCTGGTGGATGGAGAATTGAAAAATGATTTCCCCTGGCTCTGCAGGTAGGAGATACAGAGTAGGAGAGGAAATCCCCTTCTCCCCATCCCTCATCCCTCCATCATCTTTACTGTGAGCTTTCTGCAGTTTGTAACCTCTGGAAGTGACACAGAGACAGTATAATACCTGATGTATGCTGCATAACATGAGGCCACCTTTAACTGCAAGTGGCACTGAAGGCCACACTGTGCTTTGAAAAGCCATCTGCGAAGACATTCAGGCCACCCGCTGTCACATTTTGACAAAAGCAAGGATGAAAAGTACTGCATGTCTGTTGAGATAAAACAGACTATATACACCTACAAAATATTTACTATATACATTATATATACACGCACACACACACTGAAAATGAACAGTGTACAGGAATATGTATATACAAAAAGACAAATACAACGGTTGAGCTGTTGGGGGACAAATATATCCAGTTGCTTCACAGAAGCGGACTAAGATGCAACCATGCACAGGCAAATTTCCATTACAAACTTATTTATTGAGTTGCAGAAAGCCATTTACAACTGTATATCAAAAAACAAACTAACACTTTTGATCACTGACTTTCTTCTGATGGTGAAATGTATATGAAAAAAAATGATAAAAGCAAATACATTCTTCTGTAACATGAACAAGTTATGAAGAAGAGGCGATTTGGGTCCAATCCATTTGGACTCCTCCAGCATGCGGAAAAATTAAAAACCTAGAAGAAGAAAAAAAAACTCCAACTGAGGGTCTGGTCAACGCTTTAATGACCATACTGGTGATTTGGTGCATTTCATCCTGCAAACTACACATAATACACATTATTAATTAGCAATTTCCAAAATATACAATGAGATTTTTGATTGATATTTTTCTGCTTTTCAAGTAACCACTGCCTTCAAATGATTTCAGTTCTCTATTATAATCTATGACAGTGTCAGTTTTATTTTTGTCTAGTCACATTATAGTAACATGGCCCCGTTCATTCAGAGATGTAACATTCAAGCATTAAAGAGATACTCCCGTGATTTGGCATAAAAATGGGATCTCACAAGAGATGGATTATTTAAAAAAAAAGAAATCAAAATCGTAGCAGCAGAGAGCAAGATATGCTGACTTTAGAAAGCTCCGTGCAGAGCCCCAGAAGACATTATCCAAGTTTGTACAGGCTGAGTAATACCCCTTGTGACGAGTAAACTGAACGTCATGTGTAAAAATCAATAGAGTGCCCCTTTAATAGTAAGCTGCCAAAAACTGTAGTATTGTTTAGCATTACGACAGACAATGAGCAACCATGGACAAAGCAAAAACCTTCAATTAGGTCATTCCTTGCATTATAACAGCTGCCGTTGAGCAGCCAAATACACTAGATGATGCATGGGCTAAAACATACCAAACAACCAGTATGGGCTTTCAGGACTTTCTAGACTATAATGTATAAAGCACAGATATGAAATGGACTGGTCCCAAAATCAGAGAAATGAGACGCGACCCGTCCTGACCTGGAGCTGATCTTACATACTGGATCAGCTGCCGTTACTCTCCTGTCAAACCCCTTCGCTACAGTTTTCGGGTGATGAGGTGTAAGGCACTGAGAGCACCTCATGATAGTGCAATGGTCAGCTGTTCCCTGTACCTTTGCTCATTAAAAGTCCCAAACGGGGCCTATAGTTTACACAAATAAAAAGTGATCTATTTCTTCAAACCCCGGCGGAGCCTTTCTGGAGACTGGATAGGACTGCCGCCCGATCCAAGCCGCGTTTGTGAAAACAAATCAAGAACAGGAACGTGGGGAGCAATAAAACAGATGCAGCTCACCGATTGTGAGTAATGGGAGTTCATCCGTGTGTACAATCTGCAATAAATATCCACCTATTTTCTGTTTCTACTTCTGTAGAAGTCCTCTGTAAAACAAAACCCTGCATTGTTAAGCAGGATTTAAATGCACCATCACTATATAAAGACACTTTCACATTCATTTGATAAAATGACAAAAAGGACAACAGATGCAATTTTGACAGTCTTAAATTGTGTTTTAGAGGGGGGGGGGGGGGGGGGCAGAAGGAGAAGCAAAAGGTTTGATTGTATAATACTGAACACTTTGTTCATGCAGTGGCAGCAGAACCTACATCTGCTAAGTGCAAAGGCCTGATGAGCACGAGTGTGGCAACGGTCACTTCATTGATTCTCTCAAATCAAAGACATTTGCTATTGTGCCCTTTGTTGATATAAGTTGGATAAAGCACATATATACTGGGCTGTCTGTCTGACATTTATTAGAGAATCCATTGATTAATCAGTTTGTATTTGGCCTAATCATAACACTGCTTCTGCCACAGACTGAAGGATGAAGCAGTCTGAGGAAACACTGAAAATTTGAATCGAAATTCTAACTTTTTCCTTTTCTCTGAGCAAAAACAGAAAGCAGGCCTGCCTGTGAGTGACCAAAACCATGGGACTTGGTAACAATGCAAAATAAATAATTAAGATTATCCAAGAAACATATATATATATATATATATATATATATATATATATATATATATATATATATATATATATATATATATATATATATATATATATATATATATATATATATATATATTTTCTCCAACCCAAGATTTTACTACTACTGAAGAACAAGGAAATCTGCAGCAACAGGAGGTCGGAGATGGGTTTTGATATACAGAATCTGCTCTCCTTGACCAGGGCGGGACACGTTACTGTAGGTCTACCCTGCACCCTGGAGGCTTTACAGCTGATGAAGTGATGAAGACTGTGGCTCGACACGGATGAGTGCAGAGGGATTTACAAAACAAGTAAAAGACAGATGCAGTATCCGGATTTAACTTTTGGGCTCACCTGCCAGAGTCTGAGTCTCTCGCTCACTCTCACTCTCTCTCTCTCTCTCTCTGAAGTGCCGTTCACCCTGTTACGAGTTGATGAACCACTGAAATAATTTTGGAAAAATCTTTTAAAAAAAAGGTGCCCTGCCACACAATTTTTTTTTTTTTTTTTAATATGTCGGGTCCATATGTTTTTGTGTTATGTGGTGAATGTGAAAATGAACTGCTACCTCCTCTGTCAGCGCTAGCCACTTAAAAGAAACAAGAGGAGAAATCAGGCCAATTACAACAGCTGGTCAGTCTGACGTCATGTTGCCTGAGCTTATTAATATTCATGAGCTCGCCCAGTTGCTCATGGGTAAAGGATGCTGATAGCCGGGCTTTCATTGGCTAGTGTTATCCAATCAGAGTTAAGCAGCTTAGCTTGTTGAATATTAATGTGAACTTTCTATGGAGGCTTTCTATACCACGCTAGAATGGCTTGAAACAAGGTAACCAAGGTAACCAAGTTACAGGGTCCATGGTTGAACTTAGGACATTACCACAAAGTCATGAAATACGTGTGGCAGGGCACCTTTACGGTACAAAAGAATCTTTGGTGTTGCTTTAAAGAATCGCCAATATAACTCCTTTACACAAGACTTTACAGACTAAACTGCAAAAACTGAAGTCTGTATATTAAACACTCAACTGTGAGTGTCTGTGTGGCAGGTGTCCCTCGCTGATTTATCTGCCGTCAACTGGCTTGGCAGCTGTTAATGTCGGACCCTGGGCAGGCAGCGCAAAAACAAATGAATGAATGAAAGAATGAATGGACAAATGGCGGGTGGAGGGCTGCTGCAGCTTGATAAAAAGCACAGTAAAAATCTTTGATATTTACACTGAGGGAAGTGAATACATTCAGGCAGCAAAAGGAGGAGGAAGCAGCCTCACCCCTGTAAGAGGTACGTTTGGCACTGCTAATACTCAACCCATCCCCGCACGCTCTCCCACAGCAGACCCCATTTCATTCCGGTCAATTGTGTCCCTTCATCAAGTTAGCCACTGAGTCAAGGTCAATCCTGACAGCTGTATGCCAACATGTCATTTTTACTCCTTACAATTCATTCAGGTGATTCTCCGGGGGTTGAAGTAGTAAACGTTGAAGCGCGGGGCCGACAGAGCTATTCCTGCAACTGACAGGAACCGGGCAGATCCAGTCCTTCCCGTGTACACCCCCTCCGCTTCCTGCTTCAATCAGCAGGACTCTTTGGTTCAGAAGGCACGTGTGTGCATCTCTCCACAGAAACCCTCCTGTATCTGTATTTTTTATTTAAATGATCTCCTTTGATATGAAAAACCCAGAGAGTGTGCAGGCCACCCGGATTCTAAGTGTTCCTTTTCCCAGAGACAATCTATCTCTCAGTTTCCTGTCCTGTAGTCCTTTGGGAAAGGCAAAAGGAGACTGTGGGTGGGTGTAAACTCAGATACCGTTGGTCAGGTCTGTGATGACGTTGGCCTTCACCAGCTTGCGGAGGAACTTCTTCTCCTCGGCTATGTTGTGTGTCCATGACTGTGGGAGAATCGGAAGAAAAAAACAAACCCAGGATGATTAAAAAAGAAATGACCCGTGATCATTGTGAGAATACTTCTAGATCGGCACATATTCTAAAAGCGTTGATATATGCACTATAAACCAATACTTGTGGGTGGTTATGTGTACATTCATATTAGTAAAGCCACACGGGGTCAGCTTTCCTCCCTGCTGTGCTATGAGGATTCAGTCCAGTGGGCCGACATGTAACCAGAGCCGGTGGTTCCTGTGTGGTGCTTTGGGATGCAGAGACTAAAGAACAGCCAGAGAGCAAATGAAGGAGGCAAAGGGTGGAAGAACGAACATACAGGAGGGAATAATAGAAAGGAGAAAAAAAGGGGAGCGCTACAGGAGGATGGGCCTCTGGTCTATCCTGCTGGTTCAAGACTCTCCTACGACCCTGCCTGCGCCCAACCTCCTAACACTGCGTGATGGGTCACAGCAGGACCAAGAGGAACAATAAGCTACAGTTTTATTGGAAATTGACATAAGAAACAAGGCTGTAATGTAAAGGCCAACTGACATCCATTGAGTGCAGAGCTGGTCGGGGCGGCAACACTGTTGGCAGTGCCGTGAAAGGATAAGGACCAGCACCATTTAGCATCTAACCTGGGTGATGTTCACATCTGCAGGTAAATATTTACACTGTTCACCATGGTACATCTGGCTTGCTAATTAGCTAGCTAGCTAGCCTGCTAATTGACATCATGAGTGCAGTTCTCTAAATGGTGGAGTTGATAAAGTTTGCAGTCTGGATCTGGAGTCTGGATCCAGTCTGGATCTTTTTGTGTCATGTCAAAGCAGCTGTCTGGCGGTTAGTGGTGTAAAGGATCATAGTTGATCCGTGGTGCATTTGAACCACGGATTAATTGCAAAATTAAACCATAATAATAATGTAAAATACATTTTTACTGTCGCTGTCACTAAAAGAAAAGGGGTGCCGTGAAAAGATGCTACGCAATTTCAGCTGCAGTTGTTAGTTGAGTAGTCTTGCATTGCCAGTCTGGTGAGTGCACACAGCATTCTGGGATGGGAGTAAAACGTGCTCTGGTTTACGGCATTTCTTTAAACCAATCAAAATCGTCTTGGGCGGTGCTAAACGCTGGACGGAGCCGCTGCAAAATAGCCTCAGGACGGAACTTGTTTTGGTGGAACAAAAGTAGTTTTAGTTTCAAAAATTCCAATTGGACAGGCAGTCTAGCTAGCTGTCTGGATTTGCCCTGCTGAGATCTGAGGACCAGTTAACCACAGTCCTCAGAAATCCACCAGAGGTTAGAACGCCAACACAAAGAAAGAGGACGTTAATGCACATTCGGTCGAAAAGAGGGACAGCCGGCGGAATTTACGGCAGCAGCGCAGAAATTCTGGAAGTGGAACACCGTGGCTATAAAGCCAGATTTGGGTACCGAACCCCGGTGCCAATATGACACCGGTGCCTAAACAACCGGTGTCTACTGGACAGAATAGCAACGCAGATTGATTCCGGTTCCTCATAAATGCCTGCGCCGCTCTCTGATGCTCTGAAACTTCATCGTTAGCAGTAGCTGCTTGTGACGCTAAATAACACTAACATTATACTTGGCAGCAGGTAACATTAGCGTACCGTTAGCTTCTGAGTTTTGTGATCGGTTCCCCCCCCAACTGGCGATTAGTCAAAGTGATGATAGAACCATGTTGATTGATAACTGATCATAGCGGCTTTAACTGAATCAATTCATCAATACGTTTGATCAGCTCTGACATACCATCTCACACTGCAGCAGATGACCTCTGTAGCATCACGTATTAGTTCATTTGTGTGACATTTTAGTACCAATTTGAGCGCATCTCGTCTCCGTGGAGCTGTAAAGCATCTATCCAGATAGGAAACAGGCTCTTTATCCAAAGCAGTGGAATCATATGTGGATAAATCAACGTGGTGCCAGAAAATCAAACAGCCCCAGGGAGTGGCAGTGGTTAAACGTGTTCCAAACAAAAAAGCCAAAAGTATTCCCATTAATTAGCCATGTGTGCCTGATGATGACAATGTTGATGAAGATGATGATAATTAATGCCAAAGGTCGACTGGGAGTTTAGACAAAGGTTATCATCATACTGAGGTCATGGTTTACACACGTCAGCACGTGGGTGACATCTCTGATTCCGCTGGCTTTCAGTGTAAACACCGAGAGGAAGACTTGACGGATGGAGAGGAGGGCGTTTAGAAAATGATTGCTCAAAACGATTGTTCAAAACGACGCACTAACAGTTAGCATGTTGATACAGTCACTGATGAAAGACCAGTGCCACTTTCAATGTGCGGAAAATACACATTTGACCTATGAATGACCTTTTCATTTTGTTCCAGAGTGACTGTTTTTAGTCGTAGTGTTGTTTATAGTGTCATGTCCTCAGTACTCCTAAGGTAAGAGGACACAAGAGAAGTTCAAAATGTGCATTATGTGTAACATATATGCACAGCACTGTGCTTCATTAGAACACACTATCCACCACAGATATAAATAAATACAGCGGTTTAATTTTACTTATGTATTTTATACCGTAGTCACCTACCTATATTTGACTGCATTTTAGCCATGGTGTTATTTCACAATTTAGTTAACATTTGAGTTTAGTTTGTTTTTATAATTAGTATTCTGGTATTAGAAAAGAACAATGTTATTAACCTGTCACTTAGGTTTTTGCTTAAAATGTTTACAATAGACGTTTCATTTCCAAAAAGGCTTCTGATATGACGATATTATGATGAATGACATTTAAGACCCTTATCACATCAACTAAGCCCTAAATGAGACGACATGTAGTTTGGACAGCATCCTCCTCTCTGACACCACTGACAGAGAGTCCAGCTCTGCCCCACAAACTGATCCGCAAGGCCAGTGACGTTGTGGGGGCAGAGCTGGGCTGTCTGTCGGTGGTGTCAGAGAGAAGAATGCTGTCCAAGCTACATGTCACCTTGGACAATGTTTCCCACCCACTCCATGGCTTGCTTCTCATACACAGGAGCACTTTCAGTGCAAGACTTATTCTACCAAAATGCACCACAGAGCGCCACAGGAAGTCATTCCTGCCTGTGGCCATCACACTTTATAACTCCTCCATCTAAGTGTCTGACACACAGACTTAGAATTTCCCTTATGAGATCATTAAAGTATTTTTAATTCTGAAATTCAGTTTTTATTTTTCAAGCTAAGTATCGCTAAACTTGCACTTCCACAAAGCTAAAGAATGAAATCAGTTTTATGTCTGTGGTACAATCCGAAAAGAGACTCGCACCAATAACACGGAAGCTGATTGGCTGCAGTATAAGTTGCATGTTGGTCTCATATGTAGTCGTAATACAGCAAATTGGACTAGCGAAAGAAAGAACTATGGAACAAAAACACCACATAATAATAAAAAAAGAGCATTAAAGGTAGCGTTACATGGACGTAGGGAAATTGAGACCCGTTTAAAAACTATTCAAGACCTATAATAATACAATACTTTTATTTTTAATTTAAGACTTTTAGGCCTAAAATTTTTATTTGGCAATTTTAGACTTTTAAAGACCCCGTGGAAACCCTGCTCCCTGCCTGCCTTTAAACTCACATATCTCAATAACCTCATCCGTTCGACAACAAGGATCAGATCCAGACAGATTGCCACCATGTCTATGAAGCTCAGAACTGTCACATCTTTGGAGGAAAACACAAAAGCTGAGAGAAGTCCAAGTCATGCACAAGCCATGTACTAACTTTACCATGAGGCTACACAATGAAGGCTTTGGAGTGAATATATTTTGGCTGTAGGCCAGTTCACCGCTCCCCTCCCTCTCCGCTACAGGAGTGGTGGTCCCTCTTCAAAGATTACAGTCATTCATTTGTTTCTTCAGCTATTCTTCAGTGGCCAGGAAGAAGCCAGAAAATATTGTTCTCATTAGCATGGAGAGGATGTCACACCAGATTTCATTTTTAAAAAATAATTACAAATGCGCCAACTTTGACAGATTTGGACTTTTTGACCCAAATGAGTGCTGCGCTCAGAAAGCTCACCTCTTTAATGGCGGACATCTTGACACCCTCGTAATAGTGCAGAGGGGTGTTAGGCATGTTCAAGTTGTAGCCAAAACCAGCCACGGCCACCTCATCACAGTTATGCAGTGCCATCGTTATGGCAACTGTTCCCAAAGTTGGAATGTTCTGGAATAAAAACACAGAGATCATACCAGGACCATTCATTGATTTAAAAAAAAAAAATGATGTAGACTAACACAGCGATTAATATTTCAATGTTTAAACGGATCATGGTTTAGAGACGTTCAATGCCTTTTAGGCATCTTCTTTCCTCCCTCCTTTGTACCTTTGTCTTTGTTCTGCTATTCTGCTGCTAACTGACTTTGAGCACTTGGTGATTAACTATTACCTTTAAGACGCGACCCCTGCTATGAAACACTGATGTACAGGGTTGAACTGTGCTTCCAAACTGCCTTGGGCAGTCACAGATCTGGGGGGTACAGGGGCTGTGTGTGTGGATGTTGGAGGACAAGAGAGGGGTAAAAAAGTGTGTGTTGGAAAAAAGTGGGTGCAGAAGAAAGAACGGAGGAGGCCCCATTTAAATCATTACCCTGATTTGCAGCCCTCAGGGTAGGTGGAGCTGAACCAGCAGCTGGCCAACCCCTACTGTGTGTTCTAATACACATTCATTTACACACACACACACACACACACACACACACACACACACACACACTAGTATAATAAATAGGCCTCCTCATTCATTTCCAAATATATAAACACACACTATGATGGTCAGAAAGTATTCTAGAGAAAGAATGTGCCAAATCATACAACATGTATTGCATGTATGAGACAGCACTACACACACACGATGCCCACATGTTGAACACATGTTGCAGAGTGGAGTTCATGCAAGGGTGTTCTGGTGGCCCCAGAGGGCAGAGTTACGGTGATCCACTCCTCCTCATGTCAAGACACACAAAGACACACACACACACACACACACACACACACACACACACACACACACACACACACACACACACACACACACACACACAGAGTCTGGTTGTCGTTGGTCACAAACTCAAATGTGTTTTTTCTCCAACCAAATGTTCTCTGGTCAAGGCCTGATTCAGCAGTCTCAAGTCCAGACAAAGCAAAGCACATGCATCAACTTCTAACATCGAATAAAAACAATGGAGTACTGTAGAAGTCAGACTGGGCCAGAGCTGCAGCAGGTTATTCGACATTTCGGTAAAGTCAACAATCATAAATTGTTTGGCATTTCCTCTTAATCTGCTTTCATTCTCCCTCTTTTGTTTTTAAAATGGTGGAGGTTGTGCTACCATTGTGAGGTAAAGAACCTCCAGAAACAAAATACAATTATACTAAAGCAAAATACAATTGAAGAGCAGATCATATACATTTTAAGAGTGGTGAAAGTTGACAAAAATTACATTTGGATTCCAAAGCTTTGGTACAACTGATCGCTGGTCTGTTACATGATTGAAAAACCTGATAAAATGAAGGCCAAAAGCCTTAAAGTCCTCCAGAAAAAGCAGATTACGTAACATCTGTAGGTTTTCTTCTATCCAAAAGACCTTAGTTTAAGTGTAGTACTACTAATTAGGGTTGAACCCCCACCTGCAAATCGATTATTTTCCCTAGAATTGATACATTTATTTTTTTTAACCAATGATTTACCTTAATATTTTCTGTTTATAGGGCAAAGTTGACGGCTATTACATCATATCCTTTTTCTTAGCAAAACAGATCGAGAAATCCATGTTATGTTCTTTACAAATGAAATAAATGTCAGGTTGACTGACTGATGTGCATTTTTCTTGAAAAACCACTGCTTTTTAGAAATGTCTCATGACATATTGTCTCTAGTGTATTATTCAACTTTTGCTTTTGTTAAAGAAGCAAAAGAAAATCTAGAATCGCAATAAATGAAAAATGGATATACAAATCAAATCTAAATGTATCGTGAAAGAATGGAACCGGCACAAAGCACATTGTCCCAGCCCTACTATTAATAATTATCATTTTAGAACAATGTCTGTCTTACCCCTTTGCCCATGAGGCCATTGTTGAAGGGCAGGCCTATGAACTGGAAGGAGGCCTCCGTGATGAAGTAGGGATTGAGGATTCTTATCTCGGTCTGCTTCCGAGGAACATTTTGAGCCACTGACTTCCAAAATCCCTCTGTAACCCTCTGAGGTATTGGCAGGGGAATGGACATGGACATGGGGGGGAAAGAAGAGAAGAATTATGCATTAGTAGTTTTCAACATTAATAGTACATTTCAGTGGACAGCTAACTGCAACTTACTAAGCAAACATCAAAGTGAGATTATTCTCTGTAACACTGACATAAAACACAAGAGGCCAACCAGAAGCCAGACCCCTACTAGCTCTGATTAAGGAAATGGCTTCTGGGCCTTTAATGGATGAAGTCGGGGTGAGGGGCTCGCAGTACATCAGTAATTACGACCCTTGGTAGGAGGAGAATCCAGCAGTGGGTGAGGGGTGCAGCTGCCCTGGAGTGCCGGGTGCTTTACGGTCCCCCTAATAAAGGATTAATTGTTGAAGGTTCCTATTTAAGCAAAATATTGGCATTACACTTATTTGTCTCTGGGAACAAGGTTATTCCTAATGAATCATAATTCATTGACATTCTCGGTGTAGTATATCTAAGTAACAGTGTAAAAGTAAGTTTGTATCTGCTGTTAGTCTATTTTTAAAAACAACTAAAGGCCGGGTAAAACCCAAATCGGTGATCACATTATACTGGTTATAAAATACTTGAAAACGGGGGGGGGGGAACTGTAAACTGTGTAGTGCTGAATGAAAGGAACTGACTGTTTTTCACCATTTATGTGTCTAGGATTTTTTGGGCAATCTAAAATCATGGTTTGATGTTACACTGGAGTCCTCGTCAACATAACCCCTACTGCATAAAGACGACGCTGCTACTAAAGTTAGAGCGCATGGCATCAGTGTTGTTTTGTTACCCCCTCTCATCTTTGGCCCAGGGTGTATTTGCTGTGTTATTGTAGACAGTGCTACTGGGTTAGCCGCGAACCATAGTCTGTTGCCGCGGAGTAGCACTCCTTTAGCTCAGGGATGTCTACATTAAGTATCTGCCCTTATCGTGTGTTTGGGAAATCACAGAAGCCAGACAAGTGTCCTTATCAAGGATCCATGGTTCCACTCAGTCATGCCAGAACCCCATTTAATATAAGGAACACAAAAGGTACCATTGAAAATTATATATTATGCTAATTACAACAAATCAGTCCCCTTTACAGCCTTACTGCCAATAATAGACCAAATGATTGCGCAACTGACTAGCAGTGCAAGATTGACTTGCCTGACAGTGGCAATTACTAAAATGTTATTAAGCCAATACGGTCAGCGCAATAGCGTAGGAATAAATAGTATTTTGGCCGGGCCAGTATAAAAGTGAGTGGGCCAAACGGGAAAAAAAAAAAGCAATAATTTTACCTTCCAACAAACTGCATTACATCGGCAACAGCAATACTGTCTCCAAGATGCTCAACCAAGAACGCTTAGTCTAAGGTTTGTACACAACAATATAGACAAAAACGGTCGATATTAACCTATTCAGGCTAAAATGTATTTGCACAGGCAGAACCAGCAGCATTGGCTCTGCATAGCACTGTTATAAAATTAACCATTTTATTGCACAAAGTAGCAACTAAACATGAAACCAAACAGCAGAGAAGGCGTTTACATGCTGCATGACAGACTAGCCTACATCAGACAGAAATCGCACATGTAACATATCCTTTGTGCATTCATAACAGCATTGTTGCTTCAGGTCAGATCATGAGCAGCAAATGAGCTATGAGCAGTAAAAGAAAATCCAAGAATTAAAACTTCCAGCCAAGCATTGTTTGAATTATGAAAGATATAATGAAAAGTGTCCAGCAGGGCGCCAACTCTTAGTGTATTGAGTCCACGGCGTGACAGGATCAAAGAAAACTAAATAAATACTACATCACTCACAGATATGTTTCTTCTCATTTAATGTGGGCAAAACACAAACGCGTTTCAGCAAGAAGCCATCATATGTGTTCAACATTTCTTACGTAATAGGAAGGTTACTAAGATAATAATGCAAGAAGCATGAAACACGTCTTACTTAATGATATCTCTTTGAGGGCCGGCACTCTAACTCCTTCCTCGCTGATGGGCTGTCAGCACCGCTGGGGAAATGTCTGTACATGCTGCAGAAAAGCTCGTCCTTATTTACACTCTATTCCATCTGAGAAAACTGTCCATATCATTTAATAGGGAAGCCACGGTAACTTTTAATAGTACATTGCTTAACCTTAACACAACCAGTATATTGTCTAAAAAGCCAGCTAGCTAACGTTAGCTGCTGAAGGCAGCCCGGAGAGTAAACTTAAAAAACTCTCCTCTTTGATAAAGCTTATCAAAAAGCTTATATATTTACCATATAATAAAACTAGAGAGAAGCAGGGCAGTACAACCCGACCAGGCTCCTCCCTTTACCCTGTCTCTCTTAGTTATGCTGTAATAGTTTTAGACTGCCGGGGGACTTCCTTTGACACACCAAGCTCCTCTCTCCTCTATCTTTCTATCTTTCCATTTGTGTGCATCCATGTCCCAGAAATGCTTGTTACTAACCTAGCTCTGGGGAGTCATTCCCCGGAGTCCTTATGTTCTTTTTCCCCCAGCATGTTTCCTTGGACAGGGAGGCTCCAAAATTATGGTTGCAGTTGTCGCCATGGTCGTGCTATACGTCCTGCAATGCCATGTTACATCCTACTACGCTCTGCGGTACCCTGCTACATCCTGCTGTGCTACTGTAATGACCTACAGTGCCCTGCTATGCCATGAACTACTACAACCACTATTTCTGGTCATTGTTCCATTATTTTTATTGTGACTAGTATTGCCATTGTTCATCACACCCCAACCAGCCCATAAGACTCCGCTTACCAAGAGCCTGGGTCTGTCCCAGGTTTCTTCCTAAAGGAGTTTTTCCTTGCCACTGTCGCACTATTTGCTTGCTCTGGGGGTAACTCCTAGAACTGTTGGGTCCTTGAAATTAGACTTACTATATCTGTAAATTGTCTTGCATAACTCTTGTTATAAATAAAATTGAAGTGGTTACCATTTTTTTTTTTTTTTTTTTAAACATACATTTGAATATTTTTCATAACAAAACTTATTTTAATCAAACTTGGCTGGACGGGCCAGCGAGTAAAGTAGGAGGGCCCTTTACTGACTCCGCGCCTGGGTCAGCAGATGTAAATGGCAACCACCTGTTCTAATAGTCTAGCACCCTCCTGACTGCCTTTGACACAGCAATGCACAACTGTGTGTGTGTGTGTGTGTGTGTGTGTGTGTGTGTGTGTGTGTGTGTGTGTGTGTGTGTGTGTGTGTGTGTGTGTGTTGGCAGAGGCAGTAGCAGCAAGGCTGCTGGCTTTGTGGCTTCAACAGTGGCGGCTCTTTTTGAACTTGGGCCCGACTGAGCCTACGGCAAGCTGCGACAGGAACAGCAGCTCATCTCTCCTGTCAACACAGCTTGTGTTTGCCAGGAATCTATTTAGCAACGCTGTTTGGATGTTTGTGTGTGTACGCTGAATAAAAGACTGTACATTTTTTCCCTCTTTATTCTAGGAAAGAGAGAAGCTAAGGACACACAACACACGCCCCTCGCTTTATACAGCAATGACCCAACATGTACATAGACACAAATGTCACAGGGTGGAGATCTCTTTGAAGATATTCAGACAGCTGGCAAAGTACAGGTGCCTTTGAGAAATGTAAGAGCAATTCATATGCAAGGATTCAGGCCTCTCAGGAGGGAGGGGGGTTGTGGGTACTGTTATGAGTTTAGGAATGTGGGAAGTTGCTTACATTAAAAAGGTCACCAACTCAATCCTCCAGCAGTTAGGATGGACAGGACAGGGAAAGTTCTCCACCCTCGTTACTACTCCAGAGGAGCTGCAGAGTGACTGCAATAAAGACTTTGTTTGTGGGTATGAATATTAAATTGTGCAACAATAATACAAGGTGAGTTTTAACAAGAAGCATTATCTAGTTAAAGGTTAAAACAAAAACGTGTAAATTAAGAGCAACAGTGGAAATTGTCATCAAAGACTGCAGTGCAGAAGTACTACTCAAAGCAAACAACATTCAGGGAACAGGATGTGGCTTCCACTGCCGACTGAACGCTAACCTCTACGCCAGTGGCATTTGACCACTACAGAACAGGAAGTTGCAGAGTGCTCCTACACAACGTACTCGCCCACCCACAGACCCACACACACACACACACACACACACAGTGTTTGGGCTGTCGTTGTGCAGTGGTCAGAAAGGAAAAGGCTGTTTCCCTTCTCCTGCGACAGCTTTATGGTTGAAATTGGTCCGGATTATTAGATTTGAGTGTGTGCACAAGGTTGTGTGCTCCAACAAAGCACCTGTTAAAACAACCTTGAACTGGGAGAGTTAATGGTTGGCAATTGAAGGAGATAAATCGTTCAGTCAGAATAAAGTAAACTGAGATGTTACACTTCGCTCGTGTTGATACTGGTTTCCATCCAATTTTAGGGCAAGAGAAAATGTGAACTAATGCAATTTTGTCTCATTATA